>VYZQ01020692.1:12485-94691 GCA_013400655.1 Mystacornis crossleyi
ATCAATTCAAGGAGAAGGACAGCACCAACACGGACCAGCATTGCTCCTTGGTCTGTTTGCTCATCCATCTTTGCAGGACCCACCTGTGTGCTCCGTGTCCCTATCACTGAGGCAAATGACCCGTGCTCATGTGTCTACACAGAAAGTCACAGTCACGTGCTTCACAGGCAGTCAGTACGACTGTACAGTCAGTGCGGCTGATCCTCAAGGGACCTGCAGAAATCTGCCAGAGGGAAGCCCTGTGACTGCAACACCAGAGAATATCACAGCTGTATCTCCAGAGCTTTTCAGCTGTCACTGTGTGGCATTACGGGTCAGAATTCCATCACATCACTCTCCTACAGAGATAACAACATGAAGTCCCATCCCTCTTGCTGGCAGAGGGTTTGGAATTAGATGATCTTTAAAGTCCCTTCCAACCCAAACTATTCTGTGATTCTATGAAGCCAAAGCTCTCATTAAAGGCAATACTGAAAACAAAATCTGTTGTTACCATTCTTCATTTTCTCCCTCTATTTTCTGGACATATATGGACATCTTCCCCTGACCCTGGGGAGCACACCCAGGATTAACAAAAGTGAAGTTTCCAATTCCACTCCTGTCAGCTGCAGCTTTTGCTCGGAGGTCCCCCACCACGAGCTTTCCCTGACCCTTACCTTATCTCATTGGGAATTTCCTCCTCTTCTTCTTCTTTGTGTTTATTTTTCCAGTAGAACAGTGCTACAGCCACCAACACAATACAAACAACGAGCACAACGGCGCCTGTGGCCACCGCTCCTGCAATCAGGCCGATACTCCGTGGGTGAGCTGTGGAGATGATTGAACAGAGCATGGAAAGAAATCAGGGATGGGCTGTGGCCATCTATAAGCATATGAAGCTACCGTGGCTTGGGCGGGGAGAAAGGCAATGTTCCCATTCCAGGGCACTATTATCTTCTGATAGAGAGGCACATGGTGGCTCACAGCAAACATGGTTACACACCTTACTGTCACAAGACAGAAGCAGGTGGCCAAGCCTCCCCTGGCAAAATACTTACGTGCAATGACTTGCAGGTCCAGAAGGCAAGTGCTGGTTCCAATGGCATTTGAAGCCACACATTGGTAAAGACCTGAGGACACAGTGCTGATATTTCGGAGAGTGACAGTGCCCTGGACTTGGTCTAGTCAGAGAGAAAAGAAGGATTTAAATCCCTCCCCCGCTTGAGGAAAACCATGAAAAGGCAAAGCCAGCAAATTGAGAACGTTGGTGTGAGACTATTAAAGAAATAAATTAGGAAATAACCTTGAGATGGAAGCACTGTGCGTGCGCATACACACACAGAGAAAAGATTAGGTCTTAAGGAGCTTACACTAGATGTTTCTTTTTCTTCATATAGAGGAATTTCTGCAGATGAAAGCTTGAGACTCCTAGTGTTGTGTGAGAACAGGGAAGAAAGAGATGCGAAATTACCTATACCCAGATCTACTTGTTAAATTCAGTCTTGCTCTGCAGAACCTCTACTCTCCTATCTCTGGGCTCTCCATCTCCTGCTCTGCCAGTATTCCTCATTCCTGAATTATATGAAGCTGAAAGCTGGCATATTCTTAAAACACAGCAACATAAAGGGCAGAAGTACAGCTATCAGTATTTGATCAGGACACCTAGGCTAAGAAAACTTATGGGTGGGACTTGAGGCTGGAAAGCACCAGTTTGATCACAGCGTGCTTCTACACACATCTGAAAAGCAGCTCTGGCAGTAATTTATTGGAGAACAGTGGCATCAGTGTGAGAAGCTGGAAGTATTTTCCTGATGTGATTCTGCCTCTCTTTCCCCAGTTTCCGTAAGCCTTTCATTTTGTTTAAAATGCAGGTGAGTTTGTAGATGAAATTTCCAGCCACATGCCAACATCTAGCAACCACTTTCTCTCTCTTCCATTCAACCCAATCCTTGTTTTTCAATGGAGAACACGTTTCTGTACCAAAAAACCCATGAAAATTTAAGTGGCCTCTGGAGTGCACCCAGTCCACCATGGGCTTTAGGAATCTTCGTTCCAGTAAAGGGACCATGCAAATGATGGCAGACGCTTAATGAGCCATGCCACCTCTGGAAGCTCAGACAAGGGAAAACCCAGTCTGCCACCTGGGGAATAAGAGGATAATCAACAAAATGAGCACCTTGTGTGGCAGTTGGGGGCAACTTGGGAACATTGTCCAGTTTCTCCCAGAGGTATGTTGGCCGGGGGATGCCTTCTTCTGAGCTGCAGGTCAGTGTGATATCGCTGCCCACGTCCAGGGACCCCTGGATTCTGCAAAGCGGGACAGAAGGAGGAACTGCGAGAGAAGAGGGGAAGGTGATAGCAAATCAGGAAATGTGACTAAACAGCGGAGTGCAGGCTCACTCTAGACATGTGCTGCTGGGGAAAGCAAGGACAGTGGCATGAGCTGTCAAGGGGACAAGACTGAGGCAGCAGACAAGAACTCGTTATGGTTTTGGGGGTGACAATTCACACAAAGATTCCTCACCCACCAGCCCATCGAGGTTACAGACTACTGCTGACTTACACAGGACCCAGTTCTCTTAGATCTCTCCCTTGAGAAAAAGGTGAATATTTCTGTCTTTGAGACAGCAAGGATGGTGAAAGTTAACAGAACTGCAGACAAAATTTACTGTGACTGGATTTTGCTTTCACATCCCTATAATGGCATGCACTCTGGAGTATTTAGCATCAATGGAATCATCCAGAACTAATTGCTTTCATGGAAAGGAAGTAAAGATATAAAGTCATTCTCTCCTCTCTCACTGTGAACCAAACCCCTTACACTCCCTTCAGCCCTCCAGGATGCCCTCGTACTTCATTCCTGCTTCTTTGCAACTCCACATCGCAATACCACCACAAAAACTTTCTCTCCACCATATTTTAAAACTTCATTATATGCTGCCTGCATGTGAAGTCTATGTGCCCTACAGACTCCCACAGTATCCACAGGACAGCCCATTCCTCACCACAGGATGTCTGTGGGCTCAAATGCACACAGCACCATATTGCTCATGATGCACTATCATGCACAGAGATCCTCTTGTCCCTGTTCCCCCCTCTCCCCCATAATACCAATAAACACACCCAGGACAGTAAGTCCAATGACTCCAATATTCCTGACGCCTCGGTCGGGAAGATTGTTGACCAAACACTGGTATGTGCCAGTATCCGATAGCTGAGTGTTGTTGATGAAGATGGAGGCACTGGTGGTTGGCATTGTCACAGCAAACCCCACTCGCCCATAGAACTGGGGTGCACCACCAAAGATCTGACCCCCTTGGTAGAGAATAACCTGGAAAAGAAAGGAAGGCTCAAACAACACTCTGCAGGAGCTGAGCAAGGAGGAAGAACAGCAAGCAAAACACGAGCTTCCAAAGCCAAAAGGACCAGTTACTAAAGGATCTCTGAATAACCAAACCTCAACATACATCCTAGCACAGGTGTTTTTTCTGAAAGAGGAACACACTCTGTAGCCCATTTTATGTCAAAAATAATGTTCACAGAGGTAACAGACCAGAAAGATACCCAAATCTTGTGGCACAGCTGGATTGGCAACACCAGCCTACTTCATATAATAGTCATTACCCATCTGGACAGGACAAATGTGCAGAAGCAGAGGCTCTCTGCAGGTCAGTGAGTACTCTGATGAAAAGCATCTGCCCAGTGGACGGTATCATTTTGAGTCTCCGTCAGTAAGATCCTGCCACGATTTGACACGGCTTACTGAAGATCTTTGGGATGAGCTGAATGACAGGCAATGCAACCTTTGAACCCGCACAGCCTCTGCCAGTCAGACTGTACTCAGACCAAGTCCCTGAGGAGCAAGTATTCTTCAATGCAGGTTCTCACACTGAATACAAAATGTGATGAGGGCAGTGTGACCTAAGACAAATGTATTTCAGAGAAATGGCATTCTTCTGTTGTCAGAGTGTGTGGGCAAAAAACAGGCTAGCATATCTCAGGTGATGATTCTTGTGCCCACCATTGTACACTCTCATTTGCTAATATCTGTAAGAATTGACTTGCAAAAGCAACAGACTGAAAAAATAAGGGAAGTAAAAGGGGTGATGATTCTGTGAGAGGTTATGTGTTAGAGGACATTTTACACAGGTTTCACAGGCTTACGACTGCAGCTGCTCCCAGGCCCACCAAATTCCATATCCAGTGCACCAGAACCTGGATTACATCTCCTGTGCTCTTTTGAACACACAAACCACTGGAGACCCAGGGCAGCAACACAGTATCACATACACTTGCCCCAGTTGCACATCCAGCCACGGGCACAATGTGCATCTGCTAACAAAGCATTGAAGAAAACAGATTCCTGTAAGATCCAGGGGGCATGTTCAGCAGTGAAGGGACAAGGAAGTTCTGGGACGACCATAGACTCAGCATTGTAGAGGGCCTACATCCAGAAAAGGGTGGGGAACAGGAAAGCCCCAAGGAAATACATGCGCCAGTATGAAAAGACTCACCTGTTGAGGCTGGTTGGCGTTAGAAAGAGGAATGACCATCCAGATGACATTAAGGTTAGTGAGAGCAGCGTTAGTGGTGAAGGTGCAGGGCAACACTGCTGTCTGGCCTCGGGCAACCTGGATACTCCCTGAACTGACTGACACCTCCAGAGGACACACCAGACCTGGAAAGAGAAGGACACACAGTTCAAGCACTTCAAGAGAGAGACGCACAGTTGGAAGTACTTCAGGTGGCCCCATACACTTGCAGGTCACAACACAGTATCCCATTCCTACACAGCTGTACCCTACTGACTACATCAGGCTAAAGGGAATTATATTCCTTCCTCAGAGATCAGTCTGCTTTCACACAGTCTTTTTTTCCAGGCAAATGCAGATAAGTGGCCCTTTTAAGTAAGAGCACTCTAGTTTCAGAGCCTCTGAAAACAACTGGGGTTCTTTTGGCGACAGGCATAGAGCCATAAGAACAGCCAAGCTGTGTCTAAGAGAATGAGATAGGTTTTCAAATGCATCAATCTTAATGATACCCAACATCAGGGAAACAGAAAAAGAAACTGCAGTATTCACCAAGAAAAACAGTTCTCCTCACACATCTATGCCTCATAAAGTCCAGCAAGACCAAAAGTATTTTAGTGATATTTTTAATTTGAAGGGTTAAAAGTCAAAATATTTTCTAGTCCAGGCATTTCTGTTTAGCTAATGAAAAATTACTATTGATATTGGAGGATCTCATCAAATCTCGTTTATTTTCCAAAATTTCCACCATTCACTTGGGTGCATTCTACACAGACTAGACACAGATGAAAGCCTGATAAGCCCCAGCTTCCCAGTACAGCAGCTCAAGGCTGCTGTTTTAAGACTGCAAGTCACACAGGGAAACATCTCTGCTCCTACCACCAAATTCTTGTCAGATGAAGCTAACCAAGGGAACTAACCATTCTGAGCAGCACTAAAATGCTTTAAGCCATTTTTCTCCACAAAATCAAAATATTGACTACAAAAAGCTATGTCTCTATGTGACAGCTCAGCATTTTCTTGTTCAAAGCATGTGGGAGGGTACTGGAGAAGAAGGCAAGGAGTTTTCAAGCTCCAAGGCAACAGGAGAATACTGCTAATATCCAGGTGCTGTCTGCAGACCGCCCTATTCTCTTGCTGAATCCAGGAAGGGCTGCCTGCTAAGTATTTTCTGCCAAGAGACACTGGTTTGCTGAAGGTGAAATGCTTCATGAGAGTAGTTTTCTATCTGAACTACTGTCCTGGTTTGGACAGGTGTCTGCTAAGGAAGGCAGGAGTCCCCCTCCCACCCCGGAATGGAAAAAAAAATGTAACCTCCTTCCTCCCGAACTATTATAATTTTGAAAATGAGGGGCTTTCAGGCAAATATATCAGAAATAGGAATAACAGGTCTTTACTTATATATATATATATATATGTACAACAAGGCAAAGCAAAAAAAAAACAACAATAACTAAGGCAGTAACAAGTAATAGGAATCAGACCGCAGTGACGGCTGCTGGGGCTGTAAGGGCACTTTCCCTTTTGCTGCAGCGACGGCCGGAGTTGACAAGGGTGCTCCGGAGCGAGGTCGGGGAGCACGGGGGAAACTTAACTTGCCCAAGCCGGGAAGGGATGGGAGGAAATTTCAGCAGCCCCTGGGCAGCCGGTCCTGGTGCTTTAGCAGGATTCCCTGGGAGCAGCGCGCTGGAGACGGCAAGGATGGATGCAGAAAAGTATCCCGGGTAGTAGGCGAAATGCACAGAACTCCGAGGCCGCAGCCGGAGACTCCGGGACCCCTCGGCAGGCAAGGGGTGGTGCCCTCAGTGCTGTGTCTCAGCGAAAGCTCCAAAAGCAGCGGCGAAGGGGTGTCAGAGGCAGGGCAGGGCAGAAGGGCAAAACAGCAAAAAACACGGCCTCGCAGGAGATGAATTCTCTCCGCGGCGGCTGCAAGTCCCACTCCTTCCAAACGCCAGGAGAGCAATGAATCTCAAGCACTCTACCCCACCTCTTTTTTTTCCAGTTCTAAATCTCCAGATGTCTTTGCTCCCCCACCTGAGAAGACGCCACCAAGACCAAAAAAAAAGGACAATTGGGCCCCTCCCTTGTGGCTGGCTAGGTTCTTTGTTTTTCTTAAGTACCCCAGCAATCGCCCCTTAACATGGGGAAAAAATTCCTTTGAGAGAAGAAAAGAGCACATACACACACAGAAAGAAAACTTTCTCAACCCCCAACAACTACCAAGAAATTGAACAGGCTAATGTCTGAGGAAAAGGTGAGTGTCTCCCATGTGCTTGGCTGCTGAGATCCTTCCCAGACAGCCTAATGTAGAAATGCAGCACCCAGAGCCTGGAAATGCTGAGCTTTAGATGTTACAGATCCAAGGTTTCTAGCACCTGAACAGCCTTCCATGTGTTTCAGGGTTTGAACTGACTGCTCCAGAGTTGCAGTACTCCAGGACTTTGCAAAGACTCAATCACCTCCTCCCAATGTCCATTCCTTCCTCCACATCTCCTACCTCTAAAGCCCCAGGTAGTTCAGCGAGGCTCAGAAATGCTTCAGAACAGAATCAGAAAAAATTTCACTTTAACCTCTTCAAGTGAAGTTCACAAGTTTCTTACTGTGTGGGAAAAAACCACCCTGAGTCTGAATTTCCTCACTGTCTTGAGGCATATTTAAAAATATGGAACAGTTTAGAAATTCCTAGGGAAACAGTTAATCTCCAGTGCTAACATCTCAGAGAATTAGGTGGCTGGATGAGAAACAGCTGGTGACAGCTTAATCTATCAATCTCCTATGCAAGTCTGTCAGCAGCAAGCAGGAGTAAATAACTTGAAGAGCCAGTCATAAGCATCACCTTTATCACAAGGCATCTGCCTTCCAGCTGTGTCTGTGTGCAACAGGCTGGGAATGGATTTGGACTCCTCATTTTCTTATGCCTGGCCAGGCAGTGGCAGTAGCCCAAAGCCCAGAAGTGATCCATGTCAATTCTGGAGATGTCTCTTGCCTGAATGTGACTCTGACAATGAATTGTCTTTTCTGAAGGCTGAAGTTTGAAGGCTATCTTGCCATGACTACTCATCCAGTCTAGCATCATCCATGTGCTAACCAGTGTGCAGGGAGTCACAGTGATTTGAACATTTATAGGATTGACCTGTCTCTCCAACGTGGAAGTTCTTCTGTTATGTTCAGCGTAGATTTAATGAGGTGCTCTCCATGAGAGGGAAAGAAACTACTCATCCGATTTGAAACAGCAATATGTGTTCTTCAGCCCCATTCCCTATTCCTTCCACTTTCCACTCCATGAAAAATCCACACATTCAAATTCTTGTCATCCAGAAAAAGTAATACTTAAGTGTGAGTGTTCCAATTTACTGCAAAAGTCAGACTTTGCAGTTTGCTTTGCGGGATTAGTTACATCAATCACTCAGTCATCAAGATGATGAGATTTTTTTTCATGTCTAATCAGCCTCTTGCTACTCCTAATATTTATTATTAGTTGATTGTAAACATCCTGAAGAATAATAAAAACACTAAAATAGAACATGCATAATTTATTCAGTGTAAAATAATTTTTGATACATTTGAGAACTTCCCAGTGTACTCATGAGCAATTTAAAAAATGAAAAATATTCCCTTTTCCCTGCCAGTACCCCACTCTTATGCTCAACACCCCACAGCCATTATCTCCTTTTCTTTTCAAGGCACCACAGCATCTTTTTAATCTGAATGCCATGGAGCAGGGGAGAACTAAGGAGGAGCTGAGATCTCCGTTCATTTCTCTTGCCCAGAGGAGCTGCTTTGAACCTGGCCTGAAAGATGAGCACCCTCACAATGCTGTCCTTGTTAAACAAGCCAGCTCCTCAGACTTGCCTTTACCTCACACATCCCAGGGCCTGCCAGCTGCTCTTTGGCCCTTTTTTGGCTCTTTTGGTGTACAAGGCAGGTGGCACTTAAGGACTCGTTTTGTTAAGCTGAGTGGCACCTGCAGGGCTACAGCTGGGGAAAACACACACAGCCACTTCTGATGAGGAAGATTAAACAAGGCAAGAGGAAATGTCGGCAAAGTCCTCTTCCAGCAGCATAAATGGGGAGGTAAGGTGGTGTGTTAGCTCTGGTGGGGCAGTACTACAACATGATTCCTTTCCCAGGAGAACAGTTGAAAGAGCAAAGATCAAACCCTCTTCAGAAGCTGCAGTATCTCAAGACTACTAGAAAATGTAACACATTTCCACATGCACTTGTCCATCTATGCAAGTATTTTTGTGACTGCATTCTTCCACACCAATGCTCGTGGCCCAAAACACAGATGGATGCACACAAAGTCACATACACTTACAAACCTGTATGCCCAGGGAGACACCTACTTGGAAAACACAACCAAATGATTCGTGTTTAAACATTTCAAAATTAGGCGTTGCAAAAATGTGGGTTTGTATTAATGCAAGAGGAGGGAGGCAGGGGAGAGAGGGAAGAGATTTCAAATTTAGCATATCTGTTGGGATTAGGATTTTTAAATGCAGCCTAAGGAATGAGGACTTGAATTCCCTTGAGTAGATATAAACGCAAATATAGATATATGCGCACACATACAGTCTACTAAGTCAAATTACACATAAGAGGTCAGAAAAATCAAGCAAAGAATGTTGTAAAAAGTCTCCTTTTTCAAAGTTATACAATCCAGGTATTTTCTAAGCATTCAGAACCTTAATGACTTCTGAGAGACAAAGAATCGATCACCACCAAATCATCTCTCAGAATTGGATTACAATGGCCATTACACCCTCTCTTGTGACTGCAGGCTCCTCCTTACTTAGTAATTAAGCAACCCTGTAAGCAGCACACCCAGAGAATGAGCAGGGCACACCCAGAGAATGAGCAGGGCACACCACTGTCAGCAGAAAGGGGAATGGGCCCTTCCTGTACGTAGGACACTTTGATCTCAGCTTGATTCAGCAAACAGCATTCTCCTTTGATCCTGAGGCAGCAAGCTCCCATCACTAATTAGAACGGATGCTCCATTTTTCTGTCCCCTATCAGCAAACCAGTCAGCAGAAGAATGTTTTGGCTGCAGAGGCTCTTCCAGAATTTCTTCGCATTTTCAGGATCAAGTAATTATTCTGGCAACAGAACTGATTTCGTTTTCGATGGCCCACTGCTGCTTTTCCAAGTGGCACACTCAGCTACCTCCCCAGTATCCATGAAGGAGTCCATGTAGATAGTTCATACATACATTATGACACAAGCATGTAGGACACAGTCCCACAACAAACACTGCCCTCCCTGCTGGGTGTAAGGAGGACTCAGATGCTGCCACATTTTCTAGCTGCCCTAGAGGGGTTGCAAGCCTCAGAGCCTTCAGAACATACCAGATACAGTGAAGCTGAAGGACATGGGCAGATCTTAGCACTTTGACTCATTCTAAGTTGGTAAAAAAATGTTCCCAGCTCCCACTCACTTCCGCACCTTTCTGCCAGAGATCACCAGCATAGTCAGCAGCTTTTGGCACTTGCTAGCAGCAAACTCCTGATACCCAGAGGTAGAGACCAGGATACAGGTTCACTCTGCAGTGCTGGCAAGCCAGGGAAGCAAATGGCCAGAAGAGGAAAGAGGGAAGAAGGTGTGAAAGGAATGAAAGAAACCCTCAGCTGTGTGCGTTCTGCATCTCCAGACCTCAAGGGAAAATGTGCAGAAATGTGTGTCACTGTGGGGAAAATGAGAATAAAGCTCCAAGCTGAGTCAGCTTGCATTTGAAACCCAGGGAATGGCTGGAATGGCTCCCCCCTGTCCCAGCACAATTAGCAATCCTGTTGCCACATGCTGGGGAAGATACCTTTGGCAGTATGACATTTTGGGTCCCTTGTTAGAGAGGCAAAGATGAGGTCACACAGAAGTTTCAAAAACAGGGTAGAAACACGGTGTTCCATCTGGCAACCACAGGCAATGGAGGGAGAAACTGCAGAGCAGTCTTTTTCCTGAGATGAAAGGAGAATACAAGTTGCTGTGCCTTTTGCCTGCCTCACATCTCTGAGTCTGGGGCCAAAGCTGCCCCCTGTGCTAAAGGAGAGAAATGTCTCCCAGCCCAAATGAGCTGAGGTTCATTGCCAACCCAATACACTGAGCAGCAGCAAAACCTACAACCCAGGAAGGAGTGACTCACAGCAGGAGACAGGAACAGATGCAGGCAGTACATCTGCCATAGGTCCTGCCTCTGCAGTAAACACTGAAAAGCCCCTGAAGGAGCCTGGCTTGCAGTTGCAAACACAGAAAACATTGAAGTTATCCAGCATGATATGACAGCATCCAAACTGGCTGCTCGATGAGCTGCTTGAATATTGGTCTTGCCCATTCTCCCCAGGGACTGTGTATCCCGCTGCATTCTGGATGTGGTACACTCGCTAGTTCAGACTCTATCTAACCAAACACAGTGTTTACCCAGCCTAGTCTCTCGAGGCAACCTGCAGTAGACTCCACCCTGCTTGGGGAACCAACACCACCAAGCACTGCAATGGAGCACTCATCTGAATTAATGACCAGCTAGACTGAATTATTTCCAGTTCACTAAGGAAATTCTACCATGGAAAAACTTCCAGGCTCCAAAGTCATTCAGCAGGGCAGGCATCTGGACAGATTCACACTGTCATAGTGGACTGCATCCTGGGTCCAAGGTGCCCTAGCACAAATTTTCCTGGGCAGGATGCTTGGTAGGAACCTCCTTGGAACAATAACAGGGGGAGTAATGGAGTGAGGGAGGAAGGGCTCCAACAGACAATAGCCCTCTTGCCAGCCCACAGCAAGAAGGCAAAGTTTGCTCCAGGTGTTCGTAGGGGGATTGCTTCTGTGCCCCAGTTTGAAGGCACACATCATACAAGTGGCTGAAAGGTCTAGCAGTGGGATTGTAGCCTGTGGGGCACAACAGAATATTGTGTAAGGCAAAATAATTTCCAACTTTTCCCTTCCTATCTTTGCTGGCTCTGCAGGACAGACTGGAACAAACAGCAGGAAAGCAATCACATCTAGCATGGTTTAGAGCAAGATCTCTGTAACACAGGTGCTAAAACTATACTGATGCTAGCTTTTCATCTGTGGTGTTTCTAGTGTTAGTATTCCTGTTAAATGCAAATCAGTAGGATTCCTTTACCCCTGGAGAAACCATCAGACACAACTGGTGGTATTTAGTCATCCCCCTAGCATGGAGCCTCCCAAGTCAAAAGATCATTTTACTCTAGTAAGAGTAATCTGAGGATTGCTGCCCAACCTGTAGGATACACAGGCTAGCAGACGCTAATCCAGGGAGAAAACACAGTGTCAGGGTCTTGAACTTGAGCCCCGCAGCATTTCTTACGAAGAACTAGACCAGCTGATGAGGGACACTGGCTACCTGTGAAACTGTGCTGATCACACTGACCCTTCTTCCTTACCATTTATAACCTCATCTGAACTAGACAGAAAACTAACAGGGAAAATTCCTACTGACCCACTCCACTCTGGCCTCAACTGCTGACCTGGTGAGGAGCAGTCACTACCACCCCTGCCATCTTCTCTTTTGAAAATAGGTCTTTCTCTGCAGGCCAGCTGGGAGGAGGATTTCAAACAACTGACTGATTGGGATGACATAGAGCATATCTCCCTGTGCTGACCTCCTCAGCCTGCAGCCGTAGGCAGGAAGACAATTGGACTTTACAACCAAAAAAAAAAAAAAAGGCAGGAAAGCTTTCAGCTGCACATACTTCCAGAATGGTGTCAGTTCCCTTCCATGTCCTTGTCAGGCGAGCTGGATTAGCTCTTTCAGGGGTAGGAAAGGGGCTCCCATGACATACTGAGGAATTTGATTCCTTCCCTTTTTCTGGCACAGACTCCCTGGGTCCTGCTGAGCAAGCCAGACAGCTTCAGGTATCTTCAGAGGGTCCCCATTAGTGAGAGATCCTCATGTGCTCAGGTTTAAACTCAAGAGTTTGATTTTCCGATCTGCTAAGCACTCAAACCTGCTAGGGAAATTGAGAGGGGCTGTTCTGTCCAGGTAGCAGAGTTGACATGATGTTAAGCTCCCTGAGAACCTGAACTGTGCTTTTCCAGCACATCTTAATGCTTCTGTTTAATTAGTCACAGACTTGAAATACAAAAGAGGTTTTTGAACTGTGGGAAGAATATAGGGTTAGAGCAGCTTGCTGGCATGTGCTAAGTGGGAACAAGAACCCAAATTTGGTTTACAGATGCAGCATCAGGGGGCCGATGACCCAAATGATCCTTCCCAGTTCTGGACTCCCGCTGGTCTCCCAGTACAGGCTTCTTGTATGTGCTTCTATCAAGCCTTGCTGAAGCTGCCAGGAGAGCTGCTGCCTTTTCAGCTCCAACAAGCTGGGATAGATGCCTTGCATCTATCTCTGCTGCCTTGAATGCAATATGTGTGCAAGTTAGAGGCAGAAAAACAACTGCATTGTATTATAGCAAGATTATAAAAATACAAAGGAACATTGATAGGAACAAAAATAGCGTCTACAATGACATTAGCTAGGATAAAACTAATCAATGGCTGCGCTCTGAGCATGCATTAATCCCCTTTCCATGGTATAGTGTTGCACTATTAAGTACATTATGAGAAGTTTAACACTTCCATCCGATGCATGCGGCACTGGCTGGAAACAGAGACTGCTGCGATCTGAGCTGGCAGTCCTTGAATTCACAGCATTTGCAGAGGACTCGAGGAGCAGCTGCACTTTGGAGGTTGGGGTTTTTTTTGCTGTAGCAGGTGAACAAGGCCAGACGGGGCTCAGGAGGGAACAGGAACTCAAGAGCTCACTCATTGCTCCCCTAAACTGAGAGTGGAGGGGTGGGTTAGGCTAATTCAGCCCACTCGGTGAGACCATTTGGTGTCAATTTTGTCAATCCCTGGCCTTGCTTAGAATGAGAGTCATCAATGACTCATACCCTGGGACTCAGGTGGGCAAATCAGGAGCAGGCAATCTGGCTACAGACGATGGCTGAAGGCCACAACGAGGCAGGATACCCAAGGTACAAACAGGGTGGTGTGTCCTTGCAACAGGGTGCCAGTCATTTCCTTCCCTGCTCAGGTCCTTCAGAGATGCCTGAAACACCATTTTCCAAATAACAGGCAGAGACAAAGAGGAAAGCAAAAGTTTAGCTGGGCACAGAAAGTTATTTCCCTATTCTTTGTCTTTTACAAAACTAAGACTGGCAAACACAGTTCTTTTTCCTTTACTCCTTACTCCTGTGATAGATCAGCTCTGGGGAATCTTGCTGCAGTAACTTAAGATGTTGTCATCCTCTGCTGTTTGCCTTGTCATTCAACACAAGGCTACTGCCCCAAGGCCAGCAAAAGCAGAAAAGAAGCTGTGCCTCTATCTCACAGCCAGGCATTAAGCAGCATAACCTGCTGAGGAAGGCGTGGGGACAGGCTAACTTCCTTTGCTGAGAGAGGGGAAAACTGCATTGCAGACACACTGTCCTGTTCTGATCACTGCTACAGTAGAGGCATCATCCCACAGTAATGGATGCCTAGGGATGGGAACATTTTAAATGACCACAGCCAGTTACTTTAGCTAAAGTGACTTGGGGATGAAATCTTATCAAACGTTCATATAAGTACATTTAAGGTAAGAAACTCAGCTTGAGTTTGCAAAAAGCCTGCAGCAACAGCTCTGAGCTGCAGACTTACCCATTCATCTAGCTGGGATGCCAACATAAACCTCCCACATCCCTCCTCTTAATTATCTTACTGCTTGTCACAGCACACCAGAAAGGAAAATTCACCTTTCACACAAAGATTGGTATCTATGTTTCCTGAAAGAGGAAAAAGGCACAGAGCTGACGGAGAGCAGTGAAGGCATACATTGGCTTCATTTTCCTGAAGCAGGTTGCAGAACCTTGCAGAAGTCAGCTCTTAACATTTGGGAAACTCCACCATGGTCAGTCCTTGTCCCTGAAAGCATCCTCAAGCATCCCAGTGGGTATCTGTAACCACACTTGAGCCCACACATGAAAAGTAGAGGTTGAGGCTGCATGGCATGAATTGAGAGCTATATGTAACTTGCTTACCCCAGAGTGGGCGTCTCATTAGAGCTCTTCCCAGGATCTAAAAGCAAAAATAGGCTCGAGTTCCAGCCCTCCCTGATCCCATTTCTTTGCTAGTATTCTCCCAGCACGGTCCAGTCAGCAGAGATGTGTCACGCTGTGGATCAGTGCCAAGTGCTGGCAACAGCGCGTGACACTGCTGACACAGCAAAGTTGTCTCCTTGGGGAGAAGGTATCCACTGGTGCCTCTACAAGAGAAATGTACCTGCTCCCAAGACTGGGGAACAGAGAGTCAGGGTTAGGAAGCTGAAACTAAAACAGGTCGGCAAAGCTTTACTAAGACACTCACTTCTATTTTCTGTTTGCCGAGACATAAAAAATACATTAACAGCGCAGCAGCTTTGTAAATGATTTATGGTCAAAAGAATAAATTTCCTCCTTCTCTCCTGAAAAAAAAAAAAAAAAAGAGATTGCAACAGTGATAAACTGCTTAATAAGGGAAAACAACTCAAGGTTTAAATATATTCAATGGTATATTGAGTGGGAAGGACAGAGCCCATAAGGAATAAGATTAAAGTCCCGGAAGGGGAGTTGGTACAGGGGAAGGCAGGATGAATGGGTGGGCAGGCTGGAATATACAACTCGTGTGGTGGGGAGAGGGAGGAGCGTGGGGTGCAGCTGCCTGACACAACCATCCTTAGGTCAAACTCCAGTGCAAATATCCCAGCCAATGGTTCAACCAACTTCTTGGGCTACCCACCTTACCTGTTTTCCCCTGTTATCAGGATTTTCCAGCACCATCATCACCCCATGGTTGCTTATGCTGGCCTATGGAGGATTATGGTGAGCTCACCCCTTAACAAAGGGGTGCCTAAGACACAACAAAATAAAATTAAATATTTTTAAATATTTGAATAATATAATTTAAAAGATTTCAATAAATCAAAATGAAAACAACCCCCAAGAAATCAACCTCCCAAGCCTTTTCTGAGAAGAAAAGTTTTCATTAATAGACTGATCCCATTTTCCTTGAGATCAGGAGGGACTGTCACCAGGACAGGTACCATATTCTTAAAGGATCTGGTCCAGCAACCCCTAAGTTTTGGCTGAGACAATGCCAAAAAGTTGGCTATCTGCTTTCCACACCTGTTTTGTGTCTTGTGTATGAAATGCTCTCATCCTATGGAGTGCACAAGCTTTGCAAGTGGAAGGATACTTGGCCAATATTTGCTGTTCACCACACCTTTGAGCTCCCCTAAAAATTTTCCTGCTCTGTGACCTGACTGAGTCCTGCTCCACTAACGCTGCCACCTGCATGGCCAGCAGACTGCCCACCTGGATCCAGGGCTGCTCAGACAGACACTGATACCTGGGTGCATTTGATATGTCCTAGAAATTTCACTAAAGGCAGGTAAGTCAGTGGAAATACATTTAATGTTTAAAAATTAGGCACATGCTTAAGTATGTTGCCAAACTGGGGCTTAAACAAAACTGCCGTAGCTTGTTCATAGGAGGGAGAGCCTTCAAGGCTCAAGAATGTGCAAAACCACTGTGAAACTTTCCTGTCTCCAAACAAGACTGATTAAAGCAAAGTCTTTCAAAGCAGTCAGATTGAAACTAGTTTACATGGGCATATTCAAAGACATTAGTCTTCCATATCTTGAACTTCATTAATCCCAAACTACTTTGGATTTAAAATTATTAAAATTATTAAAAACATGAAAACAGAAAGGGAATAAAAAAAGGCAGGCTCTTTTTCATTTAAATTGGAAAGAAAGGAAAACCCAAATTTGTCTTTTGCTCTGGCAAATGTCAGGTCAGTAATTGAATGTTTCAGATTATGAGTTGAGCTGTCTAAAAGAGGTTTTAAAAGGACAATTTTCCACTGGGAAAAGAAGAGTTTTCATTGAAATCAAAAGAGGTTGTAAGAATATCAACTTTGATGACATTTTCAGTGAGTGAAGACAAAATGAATTGCTTTGACTTCCCCATTTAATTATGGTAATATTGGCACGCTTCAGCTCAATAAGGTAAGAACACTTTATTTCAATCCATTTAAATTTTTGCCATATATTTAGTTATTACATAAATTCTGACTTTGCATAATTTTATGAGGTACCAGTGCAGTGAATACACACACGCATACTTAATATGCTTTGGCCTTTCAACATCATGTGAATAGTATCTTTTCCCAGTGGAAATCTACCCTGACTTTTGGTCCTTCCATTACAAGATGTGATCTCTCACTATGATGTGAAATGAAACATAGAGGGTATGTTAGGACTTCCCTGGGATAAATGTCCAGTTTGTTACCAGCTTTAACTACAAACAACTCCATCACCATCTTCTCATGGGAACACCCAGTGTGATGGAGCTGTAGATGTTTCCATGTGAAGTTTGGTCCCCGTGTTGCTCAAGGGGACAGTGTCAGGCACAGAGACTTCCACACACAAGCCACAGAAACACATCTATTTAAGCACTTTGCAGTCCTTTCCCAGAAGGAGAGTCACTCCATGCTCCCTGCCCTCTGGAAGTGCAGTCTTTCCAACCTGCCTACACCAAAACCCAAAGCTTTGGTGCAAGTGTCACTGACTATAGATCAGTTCCCAACACTCCAGTCATTTGGGCTAATCATTCCCACACTGCATGATGGAAGCAGGACCAGCAGATGAAATGTACACAGCCAGATTAATACAAATCTGCTGTCCATCTGCTGTGTGTCCTTTTGGCATGTGCCAGCACAAGGTGCAAAGGGAGACACATCCCAGAGCTGGGAGGCCCTCCCTGCTCATGATGTGCCCAGAGTTGGAGCATCTGCAGCTCTCAGCATCCAAGCCAAGATCACTGAGCCTGATTTTTCCCAAATGGTATGCACTTCCCCTTCAGCACTCTAGTTTTGTACACAGCATCCTGCTGAAAAACTCAAGTGCAGAAAGTTGCACTGGTAACTTTAAACTATGCCAGGAAGGAATGCAGAGTCTCCATTTTGCAGTGAGAAAAACCAAGATGGAGAGAGGATATAACTCACCCAAACACCATGCAGCAGGTCAATGGCGAGACAGGAACAGGACTTTGGAACCTGATTCATGAGCCTTGCTCTGCCTATTAATCACTCTCTCCACCACTGTACCAAGTATTAGTATTGATTTCAAATTAACAGACACACACACACATCTTGTCAAGGAGAAAAAAGAATAACCAAGAAGTTTCACTATGTTCAGCTCCATTGGAGGCCAACATGATTCTAAGAGCAAACATCTTCTGCAAGCAGCCCTGCCCCAAAGCATTCCAGGCTGGAAGGCACAAAGCAGGCGCCCTCAAGGAAATGTCAAATGTTTATAAAATGCTCCAAACCTCTTGAGCAGCTTTCCAAAAAACACAGAGTATGATCATAACATGCTTGAAATGCAGAAAGGAGACTTTGCAAATGCAGATGCTGCTGTTACTGTACCTGACAATGCACCTCCCTCCTTACCACCTTATTTCCTGATGCCAAGATCTGAGAGTTAACCCCAGGTGACCTCACAGTGCTGTCTGATTTCATGCTTGCCCTTTCCCCTTCCCATGATGTACTAAGTTCCCTTTTACAACAGCTGCTAACTTTTGCAAACATAAAACTGCTACAAGCTTCCCTTGTCTTTTAGAGCAAAAGTCTCAGGAAAACACTTTGCAAATTTTCCCTATGTAACAGATGCAAGAAGTTGCTTATGCCCAAGCAGCAAAGTACACAACTGCTCTGAACTAACATTTTTTTTTTCTGCACAGCTGGCTCAGTTTTTCACACAGATGTTGTTTCTCCTGACAAGTCTAAGATCACACAGAGCAGCACTAATATGAAAGAGCCCGATTGGACACTTGTTTAACAACAAGTTGAAAACTCCCCAAACACGGCCTGTATGCTGAGTTTTCCCTTTCCTATGTTTTGGGGGTTTTATTGTTTGCTGTTTGTTGGGGTTTTTTTGGTTTGGTGTTTTGTTGTTTTTTTTTTGTTGTTGGTTTTTTTTTTTTTTTAATTTTATGCACCCAGTAGGTAGAAAAAGAAAAAATAATAAAAGGGTAAAATAGAACAAAAACCATAAGAAGCCACTGAAGAAAGTCTTAGTTTTTCAGGGGTAAATTCCCTCTCTGAAATTTGAAACACACGTTAATCTTTAATGTTAAACCATGGATTAAAAATTAATTCAAAAATCTCACAGTTTGGAACACTTACAAGTCCACTGCATTATTAAAAGCTCAGATCAGTGCTACTCTGCATAAAGAAGTGTCCTGAAACCCTTTCTATTTTCTTGAAGCCAGGAGCAGGTACTCACTACTCTCCTCATGTATCCTTAAAACTGGGAGAAACCTAGTTGTGGTTCCCAAGAGCTGGGAAAGGTTGAGCCCTCAATTTTACTTACTTTTTTGTGCTCCTTATTGTTTGCCTGGAAGGGGAACCAAGGGACCAGGCAGCATGTGCAGAGTGTTGCAGTTTCCACAAGTATTTTTGGAGCCATTGCTCTCTTACCAGCTGCTGTCTTACAGCTCTGCAGGAGGCTGAGCAGGAGGTTTCCATCTCTAGAGTCTGTGCTACCACGTCGTTTACCATAAGGGGTAAAACTTTCTTTTTAAGCATCACTGCTTTGAACAGCTGCCTCAGCACAGTTATGCTAGCAGTTACCATCACAAAGCAGCCTCTCTCTTACCCTCTTTTCTGCACTCTCAGGCTCATCTCTGTCCAAATCCTCCACCTGAGACCATCCTCAGGAGGCTGCCTTCACCTGCAGCCAGCTGGGTCCACGCCAGATGAACCATGGTGCCAGCCGAGGTGAGCGCTGCCCACGCACCTCCTGGGCGAGGAAGACGCGCAGGCAGCCAGCACAACTCTTGGAGGGGAGTGTTCCCCTCAGGGAGGTGCCGATGCTTCTCTGACCCTCCAGATGCTGTCAGAGGAGAGAACATCTCATCTGCAGTCAAGACTGCTACCTGCTGTGTGATAGGTACTGCGTGAGAATGAATAGGCTGTGCTGCCCCACATGTGGGCACCCCCAGTATCACCAGGCTCTGGGTGAAAATGAACCAGTCTGTTCCTAGCTTTAAATCAGTGCTTGTAATCACAGAGAAAAATAAATACTTTTTTTTTTTTAATGCACAGAAGGGTTTAAACACCTACAAATCGCACTTATCTCTCCCTTGTTTATCATAACTTTTCCTGCCATAGTTGCTAATGGAAATAATAATAATCACCGTAGTAGAATCATGCTTTGGCTTCTTTCCCAGATTCTCCTCTTGTTCACCAGGCAGGGAAGTTATTTTATCACCAAAACTTCACAGAGACCTGCTTTTGCAGGAGAAGCACCACCAAGAAAGGTTTTGACAGCTTCCCGTGGAAGCTGAGAAGGCAGAAGAGTAAAGGAGGAGAGCCTTTGTCTTGGGTACAGGGAAGTGATAGTCAGGAGGATAAAAAAGTGGCAAATCTCCACTATATTTGCCAACAGTGGAAAGCAAAGAAAACAACAATTATGAATGAACAAGCAATACAACACCCAAATAGTCCTGCTCAGGATGCCGGTGTGTTCTCCCAGAAGGATCTGAGTGCCCCTGGGACCCAGGGGAGGCAAGGAGCAATAAGGCCAGGTGATGTTTCTATGCTTCTGCAGAGCCAGACATGAACCCTCACTCTCCAGAGCCCAGCTTGGTAGTTCGTCTTCCAAATAATCTCTCCTTCCATAAATTCAGTCTTCTACTTTTAAACTCATGTGCACATCAAGTCAGATTACATTTAAAACTCTACAAGTATGGCAAAATATATTCATGAGCATCTGTTTGAATAATAAGCCTGAATTTGCTTCAACAGTATTCATCCGACCTGCTTTCCTTGCCTTCTGCAAGTGCTCACACCAGCACTCCCCAGTTCAGAAATGACAGCGTGAGGGAGAAGCTGCTGCACACACCCATATAAACATGGAGATGATTTTTCCTGCTGGAGGAGGGGTTTCCAGCCTCTGGTGCACTAACCGTTCAAGGGTTGCAGGCTGCTTCTCAGACTCCTTAAAAACCAGCTAGGATAAATCAGCCTAAAGTCAGAAAGTTAAAACTAACTTCTTCAAAGTCTGGTCTGCCACTGAAAAATCTGTATATGGGTGTGAATCCTGGGATCTGCAGTTTGTACCTGCTGGGAGAAGAGGGGTAGTCGCTTATGCTGAGGCCATACCTGCTCCTGTGGCTGGCTGCCCCCAGAGGTGCAGAAAAGCATCCCTCCCACTCCTCATCCCACTGCCTCCCCCTCAGACCTGCCAGTGGAACTGCTGGTGGAATAGCTCTTTCTCCCACTCAGTTCTGGCAAAGAGATCCTGGTTAATGGGCAAGAGCAATTTCTTTTCTAGCATAGGTCACACTTGAGAGGATCAGGCTGAAGACCAACAGTGCAGACAACCTGAACTGACAGTAACCTCTGGCAGGGGTAGGGGGCTCAGGGACAGCCTCTGACCTCTCCATCCACCTCAGCAGCTGTCCTGGCAGTACATCTGACTCCCTGACTCCTTTTGCCTGGCTGTGAATCGAGGCAGTGACCTCTGTGCTGCTTGGGCATGTGGTATTGAGGGAAAGCAGGCGAAAAAGCAGAGAGACTGATGGAAGGAGTAGAAACCGTGCCCCAAGGCCTAGATGCAGGTTGAAAGCAATAAATACACAAAGCAATAGGTTGCAAGCTAGAATCTTCCCTGGGGAAAACATTTATTGAAAGGCAGAGAGGAATAAATGCAACAGTGTACACTTGATGGCTGCTTATGGAGGTAAATCAGCATGGCTTAAAACACACCCCACAAAGATACATGGAAAGGCTGCCCACCAGATGCTTCCACAAGAGCCCCCTATCTCCACGGGTAATTTGGTTATCTCTAAGCAGGATGTGGAATGGCTAAAGAGCAATACAGCAGGACAAGAGCAGTCTCTGAGCAGGAAGAACCAAGAATTTGAGAAAGACCCCGGGTAAATCCTAGAACCACAGAAGCTCAGAAGGAGCTGTCTTTTGATGCTGCCAAAGGAATGCTTTGTATGTTCACAGTAAACACAGCCCACAGGAATTCAGCTCTAATGACAAGATGCTATTGTGTGAGGCTGTGCTGTACTGAGACCGGCACAAGGCTGTTGCCCATCCAGGGATGACTTCCATCAAAGGAACAGCTTTCTAGAACTGCTTGCCCAGCTCTCATTTATAGCACAACCTTCTAATATGTAATTCTGTACCCAAGTCACAAAATGGTAAAGTCTTTTCCAGGCTCTGGGAAGCAATACAACAATGGAATAAAGCACTTTCGCTAGGCTGGAAGACAGCATTGCTCCAGACAGCACATGCAGCAATAATCCATAACCACAGAGGACAGATGGAGAAAATACAGCTACCTTTGGAAAGGGGAAATCTATGAAATGAAACCAAGCTTCTGTTAGAATTTTGGCAAGAACGTCCCTGGCTCAACATAATTAAATGAGTTTGGTTCATACTTTTTCTTTTAATCCATCAAGAAGAATGGTGGTGCTGCCTCCACACCCCCATTACATCTAAAATGAAACACCAAGCATGGAGGTGTGGGATGGGGCAGGGGGACAGTGTGCAAGCTCCCTGCCCTGACAGTACCTTCCTTCCCAGCACACTGGAGCTGACAAGGCCATGCAGAACCAATTTGGTGTTTTGCATCATCTGAGAAGTGAAAAACAGGAGGTGGCAGAGTGGTTTTCCCTCTGCTTTCTGGATGCTTGGGTTTCTGACAGATTTCTCTGTGAAGGGCTACCCAAAAGCTCCATGGAACTGGAGTGTCAAACGTGAACACTCAGCACTTAATTTGTGGTGCAAATCCTGTCAAACCCGGTTGCGTCTCTTCGCCTCTCCAAGGCATCCCAGGCTCTCTCCACTTCTGCGGGGGAATAAGGCTTTAAGGAATGACCAACTGTTAAAGCAAGCCTGCAAACCAGGAGGATGCACAGCGTATGTTCCAGAGCCAGGCATGCCCTCTCCTCCCCTCCGCCAGCTCCACATATGCACACAGAGTGGTCAGCTGAGAATACACCCCAGGAGGCCTAATTAAAGAACATATTTGAAAGCTCCAGGCATCACCACGCTGGAAGAAATGAGTGATAACATTAGCATCTGAGCACAAGCTGTTTGGATTGAGTGAGGAAGGAGATGAGGCTGGAGGCAGTGCCTGGGACGCATCCCGAAAGGACAGGATGCTCTGCAGGACTCTGCCATACTCCTCTGTACCAAATGCAAAGGTACCAGAGAGAAAGGAGCCTTCTAACAATGGGAGATCAGGCAAGATTAAGTGGGAACCCAGAAAGCACAGCAGATGCTTCTTTCTGCTGCCTGTGAAAGGAGAAAGTGATAATCGTGGAAGGAGGAAGGTAGGAAATGAGATAGAGATAGGGAGATACATCAAAGGGACAGAAAAGAAACAGAAGAAAAATAGATAGAAAAACACTAAAAGATGAATGTAGTATGCTTTTAATTTGCATGAGAAAAATAGTTCTCTTTTCCCCACCAATCATCTTTATTAGCAACAAAATTTGCACCAAGATCTCAGACTAGCTATCTAGCTGTGACAACAGCAAAGCTCTGAAACAAACTGCTCCATGGAGGCTCTGAAAACTCCACCTCGGGCGGTTTTAAATGCAGGGCATAGGGCTGACAGACTTAGCTTGCTACTTTGCTGAGCAGCACACAGACCAGCATCATGGTGCCTGAACTTCTGGCCCACAATCAACTCTGATTTTTGGAGAGTAGCTGCATGAAATCACTGAGTTTCTACTGTTTATTAGAGTTTACCTACCTACATAGTGCTTACCTATGTCCCAGACCACAGTCCACGTATCACTGGCCTAAAATGGTGTCCCAAGATCTCAAGCTTCTGCATGCTACAACTGTAGGGACAGCCTCCAGGAGGTGTGAGGGATGTCACAGAAAAAAAAAAAAAAAAAAAAAAGATTTGTAGGAAGTCCACTTTCCCCAGGGACTACAGCTTGTTCAGCAAAAGTGCACGTGTTGGATGTAGCCACGCTGGAAGGGACAACGTGCCCCATGCTTCCAAACTCCCTTCTCAGTCCAACAACACCCATCCACACCAACATCCAACGCTGAGCCTGAGCAGGAGCATTTCAGGCTGTGAGCTCTGTCAATTCAGGTCTTGGCTATGAGCAAGGAAGTCAGCCCAGGCAATGCCCTGGGCAGGGGAAGAGACTGGTAGGAAGCAACTCTTCTTTCATACTTCCTTCACAACACTCCAGGGAGATGGTACATGGGAAGAAATGCCTCCTTGAAGGACTTCTTTCTTGGAATATCTGCTGCAACCCAAATTCCAACCAATAGCCCAGTTACGGGGCCTGAAGCAAGACCCAGCAAAGCCACAGCTATTAAGTGATGGCAAAAGCAGTGGATGACACTGCTTTCTCAGACAGAGAAAAAGCATGGCTAAGAAATCACCTGCCAAAAAAAACCCCATGGACCAGCTCCCCAAAACATTTTTGAGATATAGGCTAGCTCCAAAGTCTCTGTCCTCAGCAGACACAGCATGTGTCTGTACTAGGTTTAATCCAAGTAGCATGCTAAAACCAGCAAGAATGCCATGCTGGAAAGGACATTGTGTACTTTCCTGATGGCAGCTCACAGCAAGATCTCTGCTACCACAGTCCTTTGACTCTTATTCATGTTGAATAAAATAGAGGCAGCAATGCTATCACACCCTCCTTTACCCAGACAGACAAAATCCCTACACGCATTGGTTCAGTGCTATGATCTCCTCCAGCAGGTATCAAAGCCCCAGCTCCCAATCAGGAGCAACAGAGCCCTTCATGTGCGTGAGGCTGCTGTCCAAGGTACACACCTCTGACAGGTTCATTGGATCCCTATCTCCCACTTGCTGGCAGGAAGAAAAGGCACAGGAATTTGTGACCATGCTAGTTCAGTATTTCTGCCCTACTGGCACAAGGTCTGGACACAGCCTTCAGGAAAGTCTTATGGCCACTTTTTGGTGGTAAGTCCAACACTCAAGCCCAGATCTTTTGAAGATGTTGTCCCAGAGCACCAAGGGTTCACATCATAGGTCATGAGATCAGCACTACAAATACATTAGGAAAAAGAGGCCTGCAAAGGACCTGCAGGACACAGCCAGCAGACACCACCACCCACCCTGGCAGCCACACTTAGCTGGCAGCTGGGTCACACTGGCTGAGGGAATGCAGGAGGCAGGCCAAGCAGAGATGGGGTGCACCAATTTTAACGTGGTTCACATGTCCTCAAATAGCTGAGTGCACCTCCTCATGTGTTTATATAAACAGGGGAATGGCACTGGTTCCTTTGGATCGTCCTCTAAAGTGCACTGGAGAGAACCAGGGGTGAGTTCTCACCTTTTCTTCAGTGCAGTGTTGTAGCATGAGGGAACTGAGAAGGGAAACTGGCACAAGCACACATGTTCCTGTTGAATGGATAATGCACTGAGATCTCTGTGGCCAAAACATTCTGGTCCTATTTGGGGCAAGTACTGCTGCACCCTTAGGCAGCAGCCTTGTGTTCTCCTCATGCCTCCTGCCCTCTCAAAAAAAACCCCAATTCTCCTGTAAAAACATTTACCACCTCAATTTCTTTTTAAGACAGCCTTTGCTTCACCCATGAAAACACAAAAAGCAGCTGAGCTCTGAAAACCACTGCATCTTTCCCTTTATTCTCATCTTTTCCCTTAGCACAATTTGAAGAGTAATGACCTGAACCAACCCCAGTTTAAGACAATGGGTGTCTGTGTACTGACTTCAATGGAATTTGGATTAACATGGGATTGCAAAATCTCCAAAATTAATGCAACTGTAATGCTGTTAAAATAATGGCTCAGAGGTCAGGAGATCCCTGAATTCAAAGGTTTTCCTTGAAATTAAGCAAGCTGCACCACATATCATGCATTGCCTATGATTATACCCTCATACAGAGAATGAAACAGAGTGCTGCACATGAGAACAAAACCCAGGAATATAAAAGTATGTGTGTGCAAAACAAATATGAAGAGTAGATTGCAGCTGCTATCTTCTTTCTTTATCTCCCAGTTGGTACTGATAGTTTGTTCACTGCAATGCCTTTTGTTCTTGTGCTTTTCTTGAAAAATTCATAAAACAAAAATGTTAGAAGAAAACAGTGCATGTGGAACAAAAACTCCTCTGACAACAGTAATTCTACAACAACAGAGCTCAGAAAGCAAAAAATTTGGGCTCAGCCTTGGCTCCAGGTAGTCATGAAAGGCCACCTTTGAGCCTCCTTTCCAATTCACCAGAGGCCAGGCAGGAAAGCAACGAGGTGTTGAGCAATGTGCCACTAACAGTGACAACTTCTTTCAGAGCTCCTCTCCCTGTGCAGGTCACGTCCTTTTGTGTATTATTATCTCAACTGCCCAAAAGAGAAACTGAACTGCCTGGCTCCAGCTTTACTCACAACGCCCCCTGAACTGTGACTGCTGACAATTATGGATGCCCACCTTTAGACAAGAGATGACAGCCAGAGGCTGAGTACCTGCAGTTCCTGCTGAAGGCAGCGAGGGTTGGCACTTTGGAGTAGTCCTTTCTGTAGTCACTGTCATAAGGCCATGGTAATGTCATATGGATGGAATCAAAGGGAAAAGCAGACAGACGCAATTTCTACTAGTTGTTCGTCTTTTGAAACCTGACTGTTTTCCCCAGAACTTTCCAGGGAAATCCTGGCTACATTTATTTTGGCTGGGGTACAAGGCTATTTTTAGGGAAATAAGTAAACAGCTGAATACTCATTTTTAATTTTCATTTATCTCTAGGATTTATATTTTATTTGTTAATTTTGCTTTAATCTCCTTGTCCTTCATTACTCCCCGGCATTCACAGCAGGGGAGAGGAGAGTTGCAGGGAGGAGGGTGAGGAATAGGATCCAGTGGGAGCAGTGATGAGGAAGGTACTGAAAGGGGGAAGAGAGTGAGGGGAAAGAGTATTGTTGACAGCATCTGATCCTCCGATTAATGTATTTCTAAGCAGATTAACCAAATCCCAACTGCTCTGTGCCAGGTTTCTTCTCTAAGCTTCTCTCTCCCCCATGTAAACAAAAAGACATTTCCTGTGAGAAAACAACCAACATACAGACCAGAACTCTGGCAGGCTCCCTGCCCTTATGTAGCCCAACACTGTGGGGCACAGAAGAAGGGGGAAAGTACAGGTCTATGGGAAACGTATGGGTCTATGGGGAAAGTATGGGTCTATGGGGGGTAAATTCTATTTTTAAGCATATTTTGTGCTTTTTCTTTTTTTCTCAACTCTTCGGGGGTCTGCATGGCTCCTGACTTGTCCATCTCCAGGAAGGATGTGAAGGATGCCATGGTGCAGGAAGATGAAGACAGAATGGCTTCTGGTCTCAGAGTCACATGAGAACTCATGATCTCATTGTATTCTGCTTGTGCATAGCTGCTCTCCGTGGCATCCACACAGGGAGGAAGGGAGAGAGAAAGATGGGTAAGATCACTCCAAGTAGAGGTGGTGGGAACCCCTAATTACAACACACTTCTTCTTGCCTTGCCCCACAAAAGGCTTCAGTCTGACTCCCTAAAAGAAAGAAACACTTCCATTTTTACCCATTTTTTTGGAGCATTTCACAGTCAGGAGTTGTCCAAAGCCCCGCAACCCTGTAGCACTGTCCCTGTCTTAGAGATTGGGAAACTGAACATGGGCAGAGACTTTTCCGAGGTCAAAGCAGGTCAGTGGTACTGCCCCATTCTCATGAGCTGAGTCACAGGCATTTTTACAGGTCACAGTATCAGCCTTGGCTGAATAGGTCTTCTCTAATGAGCCTCTAAATTTAGCCTCCAGGTTTATTTGTTCCCTGATCTCGTGCAGGAACTCCTTCACCAGACGTTCTCCAGCCTTGCCGCCCAGGAGCAGGTTTGCCATCTCTGGTAGCAGCAGCCACAGTGGTCGTGGGACATTTCTGCCTGCCCAACTTGCTGATGGAGCTCAGACACCACCACACCTGTTTTCAAGCTCAGCACTGTTGCCAACCTGTCTTGAAGTGGAGCTTGGAAGGATGGAGAGACCTCCTGCCTCTTCTCCCCTTTTACAGCCACTCAGTGTTTCAGCCTAGGTTTCCTCTTAGCTCTCTGCCTTCTTCTGAGCAGCAAGTGGCTGAAACACCCACAGACCCCCACCACGCACTTTGGGTTAGAAGGACTCCCCTTAAAAAGGGAGCTTTTCTATATCTCCTACCAGGGAAGTAGAGCAGCTCTTGTAGTGAACAATCAACACAGCACAGTGCATGAAACCACTCAGAAAGCAAATTCCCATTTGCTCAGCTGCCTGTCTTGCCCTGCTCAAGCCATGGTGAGCACTTTGATATTTTAGCAAAGAAATGCTTAAACTGANTCAGAAAGCAGAGGAATTCCCATTTGCTCAGCTGCCTGTCTTGCCCTGCTCAAGCCATGGTAAGCACTTTGATATTTCAGCAAAGAAATGCTTAAACTGAAATTCTGGCTTTGCTACACAGTGACTGCAACACATCTTGACCCTGAGAAAGCTCCACAACACACAACTTTTAAATGAAACATTTCAGATCTTACAGTAATGTACAGCATGGTGTCTTTTTATCGATGCCTTTTCATTAAGAAAATCACCAGAAATTCCTGTGCTGCAAATGGAAGTGGGGGTTGTGACTAAACAAGAATATACAGTGCCAGTTAAGGATGCAAGGAAGAAATAAGGGCAAGGGGGAGAAAAAGCAAATGAATTTATTTTGCCTAAGGCATTGAGGAGAATAAGAAAGGATTTACAGATTCATCAGGAGGAGAAGCAGCACCAGAAAGAAGGTGGGTTCATTAATAAGTGAGGATGAGGATGAAATGAATAGTTCAGAAATGGCTGAACAGCTTTTTAAAATCTGTCTCTAGCCATAAGAACAAAGAGAGGAACTCTGGACTAGAAATGAGGGGAAAAAAGCAAGTTAAAAAAAGGCAGAAGAAAAAAGAACTTGAAGAATTATATGTCCACAAATGAAATAAAGCAAGCAACATCCTAGAACTTAATCCAGAAAAGACAGAGATATTTTTAAAAAGCATTTTTCCCTTCAAGAGAACTAATACAGGGCTGAACGTTAGGCAATCTATACATATAAGCACCTGCATAAATGTATGCAGGATCAGGAGCCTAATTTTTTATGGTGAGGCATTGACAAACGTATTATCCCAGTGACAAATAATCTGACAATTTACATTGAGCTAGGGAGGTTCCACAAAACCAGCCAAAAAGCAAACATAATAAAGATTTTCAATAAGGAATAGAGCTGGCAACATTTAATTCTAAGTCAATGTCTAGCCTTAGTGAAATAGTGAAACAAATATGTAGGGTCATTAAGAATCTAAAGAATAAAATCACATGAAATACACAAGTTACTCTTTTACTTTTTAATACACATAGACAATTAGCACACAGAGGAAAGATAGTGAAGAGAATTTGAAGCTTTAGGAGTTTGAATTATTTGACACTGCCCCACTGGAACCAAAAGCCCATGGATCAAAAAACTGGCCAAAGGTACCAAAAGAAAATATGCTTTTTTGGGCTGGGAAATGACAAATGACATGCCAAGGGGTTTTCATCCATGTCGGCCTTATTAAACAAGTGTCACAGGAAAACGACACTAACTGTCCATGAAATTTGCAGCTGCCACCCTACATAGAAATTGCAAATATAATGGAAGACAAAGAGGGCCTCAATGAACACAGAGGTCCTTAAAATTGAACATGTGAAGGCAATGGTCTGAAAGTTAAAGCAGAGAGTAGCATGAGTGGGACAGAGGATGATTGCATCTATATTTATCAAAGCCGCAAACTGAACCCATCAACACAGAAAAAAGAAAACAGTTAATGTCTCTGGAGAGCAGTAATCTAAAAGATGGATATGCAGCAGAAGGGAGAAAGCACAGAAATTGTTTCATTCTGAGATTTGAGGTTACAGAAAATAAGAAAAGATAATCTTGATGTGTTACATTAGCAAATCAGGCTCTCGCAGTTTTGAGTGGGAGGCAGAGGTGCATCTCATCACAGCAAAGGGAATAAGGGAGGGGAGAGTGTCCACACCATTTCAACATAACCAGTCCAAGGATTCAATTTGATTAATTCCATCCTTTTTTCCTCATCACCAATAGATGAGCAGCAAACTAGAAAAAAAATCAGAGATGATTGATAAACGGACACAGAAGAATATATAAAGAAGACTAAGGAGGGTCAAATGTGTACAGTTTATTAAGGAACAGACCTACAGTAGTAAACTGTAAGATACACTTGATGCATGTGAACACTGCAGAGTGAGAGGAGGTAATAACTAGGAGTTATGAGATTAAACCAGGAAGAAAAAAAGTAGACCTTATACCAGGAAATAGGTTGGCCTTGTTCTGCTTCTGAATCAGTTTAAATCAGAAATAAGTCAACAAAAAGGAAAGAGGGGGCACAGAAAACAAATACTACTGCATCCAGAGAGAACCTTTTGGAGATCCTTTCCCTGCCTCCCAGTCTTTGCACTGTCTGAGATCCCAGCTCCCAAGCTCCAGCAGCACTCTCGGTTGCACTGATTTGTTCCTTCCTTCCCGGAAAAGCAGAAGTACACAAGCACTGGGCAGAATTCAAACAACTGCCGAGGCAAAACAGCATAGCTGGGTGTTTGAGCAGCTCTGGCTAATCTAATGCCCATTAGCAACATGCATGGTTACATAAAAGAGATACTAAGGCTCTAATTCCACTGTTCATTACCATTACTAAAACAGTGACATACAAATACATAGTAAAGACCTCCCGCCCCTACGGAGTTCGGTTCGTGTTTCCAGATGCCTCTTGACCATAGGAGGGGTTGGGAGAGGGGCACGGTTCCTGCATTTCTCTAAGCACTAACATGCTGCATAAACAGACCTGACCTCTTCTCCTGGACAATGACAAAAATAAACATTTCCATCTCTCATAGAGATCTAAGTCAGTTCAAACTGCAGGTACGCCCACAGAGCACTTAATGCAGTAGAAACATCCTGGGGTCGTACATGTTTTCAACAAGCCAAATCCAACCCCCGTGTCAGACGTTACTTAAGAGCCAATGAAGGAGAAAACAAGAGTAATAGTGCTCAGGAGCCCCGAGGGCCTTCATCTGAGCTGCTGCGAGAGGTCTGCACTACTGCAGGCACAGGGAAGGACAGAGCACACCGGGGAGAAATGTACTGCTCGGTGGCAGCTTGTGACAAATTTGGCCACCCATTATGCCCACTACTATGGAACAGAGTGTTTTGGGAGTCTTTGCCCACTTACTGGAACAAATAGTCACTGCCTGCCTGAGAAGTGTCTTTGGGAGGTTAATACACTCAACATCCTTATTAAATTTATTCCTCATTTTCTGATGGCTAAATCCTGGCTTGCCCTGCCTTCATATGCTGCAGTGTCAAGCAGATGGGATGCACATATGTATTCGCCACCATGTATTTTGGGCAGGGCCAGATGTAGCACAGCATTGAGTGTTCCCAGATCACCCGGTGGGAACAACACTCAGTTGCACCCCGTGGTCCCCGAGAAGCAAGCTCAGCTTTTGTGGGGCTAGGAGTGAAGACCTGCCTTCCTCTCAATGCCTGGCAGAAGCACTTGAGGAGCTGCAATGCTTTCATCCAGCAGGCAGAAAAACTTCTATACGGCTCACTTGCCCCAGGAGGAGGCATTTTGCTCTGCATCCTGCAAATACCGGAGTTCTGCAGCTTCCAAATTCCACAGGAGAGGGGGCAGACAGCAGCAGTATCGCTGAATTAAACCCAAGCAACAGCAGTGATGGTATTGAGGGACTCCTACAGATCTTGACAATTATCAAGTTCAGGCCCTCTGGAGCCTTCCCTCAGTATCTCAGAGTTGTGGAATTGATCTGAAAACCACTTTATTAATCTTCTTTCTTTTCCTCCCCTTCTCCCCAAGCAGCATCATCATTTATTAATTTATGATTAAATGAATTATTGATTCTCACTGCACCTGCAGTATTCGGCATTGTCCTTCTTCCCCAGAGACATCTTCGACTGATGTGAGAATGGCAGGATGTCAGAGAGACAAAGAGAGGGAGAGAAGAAACTCAGTGTGTGGGGGACCTCAGAGAAGCGTGTTCCCCACAGAAGTGCCGAGCTGATGATGATGGGCACAATTGCACCAGGGCGCAGCGATGGTGCCACCTTCTCAGACAGCAGTGAAAAAGCCCAGAAAGCTCAAAGCCAAATTGTTTCTGATAACGAAGGAAGGAGTAGCAGAGCTATTCATAGGCATTCAGCATGGGGGAAGGTATTAAAAAAAAAAAAAAAAAAGTCTGACCCAAAGCAGAAGCTTTTGTTTTTATTCAGAAAAGTCAAGCTGCAGTTCTTTGAATACATCATTGAAAAAACCTTCCAGGCTTTTGGCTTTTGCCTTGCAATTACAATCAACAGATGGTGATTATTTCACAGGCTGGGGCATCTGGTCAGCTCCCAGCCAAACAAAAATAAAAGACCTTTGCATGATTGTATCCGGCATTCTGGTCCAGAAACAAAACCAAGGTTGGGAGTAGAAGGGAAAAAAAGTGAAAGATAAGAGGTATTTCAAGTTCCCTGATTTTGGGGGTATCTTCTTTTCAGGAGAAAAGATGGAGGGGGACAGGAGAGAAACAAATACAGAATCTTAATAGAAACATGCCCCTTGCACAGATGATCAGAGTTCAGCACTCCTGAAACAAATGGAAATTTCTGAACCAGAATCTGTCATGATTTAAACCTAAATCTTGACCCTTTATCTGGATTTTGCAGGCCAGGTAAACCTTCATCCTCTTTTATAGCATATTTTATCCAAACATTGCAAAGCAGTTCCCCCTAAAAAGCCAAGAAACTTTTACTACATCTTAGAATGGAAGGAATACATCAAGGTACTGCTCCTCCTTTTCATCAGGGAAAAAGGACAACCAAGCTACCACAGGAAAATATCCTCCCCCCACACACCTTTCCTGGCCAAAAGAGCTGCAATATTCATCTTGAATTAACCACTTAGAAAACACGCCTGCAATTTTTGTCCTTCCTGCGGTCCTCACATGCACATGAATTGGTGCTGGCCCCAACACCAAGCAGTGCACGCTGGCTCTGTGTGCTCTGTACCGGCTCTGTGTGCTCACCGGATGAACCCACAACACCAAGGGAAGACCTAATTACAGCAGACAAAATACCCCCTTAGGTGGGAGGCACAAGGCTGTGTTTCAGTGAAATGAATTCCAGGATGACAGGCTTTGGCTGTGAACGTGTGCCAACACCCCTAGAAAAAATGCAATGACCACATCCACTGTTTCTGCACCCCGATTTTGTTGGTCTTTGTTAGCCCGCGATTCTGCTTCATCCCAAGCATATGTGAAAGGATGACAGGTTTTACCCTTGAGCAGTGCAGGCACTACAAACCTCAGCAAGGTAAAGGAAATTATTACCTGCATCTCACTCTGCACCTTGACAGATTCCCTCAGTGCTTTGCTGCATATGAAAGCAGCTTTTTGCCACCTTCCTGCTGTCCTCTTTGCTCTTGGTGGCACTGCAGGCCTGCCTCACCTGATCTGCAGAGAAGCTTCAGAGCCCCCACTGCTATTTTGTACTGCAGGATGATGGCTGAAAGTCTGAGAGGCTCGCAGCCAGGGCACAATTTTGTTAGGAAAACAAGGCAAACGCTTTCTGTTCCTGCCTTACACATGCCTCTGGGTTACTCAGCCATTATCTGCTAAATTAGGGCCAGCATGGCTGGCCTTAAGAGCCCGTCCTGTACCAAAGTCACAGCCAGCCATGACTTGGTAGCCATTGCCGCAGGGCACACGTGGCTGCCTTGAACTTTCCAGCAGCTTGGGCAGAATCCTCGCCCATCGCTCATGAACACGCAAGCCCTGCTCCTATGGCAGTGCAAGGAAAGAGATGAGGATCTCCTCCAGGATCCCAGCGTGCATCACGACACACCGCTGGACTGCTTCTCACTCCCTCCCAGGGAGAATCCACGGAACCTGGCCATTTCATTACATGCTCGGCAGGACTGCAGGCAAGAGTAGAATTAGATGTCTGCTCTCTAGCTGAGGTGGAATGAGAGGAACATATTCCAGCTCAATTTATACAGCAGCATCAGAAGGCAATGGCAAAACAGGCCCAGGGTGGAGCAGGGGGCACGGATGGGAAATAGAGGAGTGAAATCTCTGCAGAGAACATACATACGTCATGAGATGAAGGAAGGAAATTACATTACATCCTTATATGTGCAGGGAACAAGCTTGACTCCACAAGAAAACAGCAGCATGCCACCCCACCACCTCCTATTAAAGTGGTGGACTACATGGCTATGCCTGGGGCTTCTCAAGATAAAAATGTTCATTTCCTTAGAGAACAAGGTTTTGATCTTCATGACCTTACTGGGCCCGTGCACATTTACCCATTTTAATTTCAGATTAGCATCTCTCATTTTCAGTACCTAGGGGATTACTGTTTTCGCCTGTGCAGCAAGCGCAGTTCATAAAAGTATCGGTTGCCCTCCCCCTTGTTCAGAAAATCAAGGCAGATCTGACCAGATGGCACATGCTCCTGCGCTCTGTGTCAGGCTGCATTAATTCAGGGGAAATGAACTCTCCTCCAAAACTATATTTATTTCAGACACCGCCATGCCCAGTTGTTGGCTGTCCTCAGGAAAACCTAGAGCCAGCTATTTTCCATGAGCTTAGCAGGAAAAAAAGCACAGCAAAGGCCTTGCTGGAAGTCTCGGAGGCCAGGAAGGAGGAATACCCACAGGCTCCCAGGTAGCTGGAAGTATTTCAGCAGCCCTTCCCCAGGGCTTTGAGGCAGTAGCTGCTTCCCTAATGCTCAAAGCATCATAAAGCAGAAAGTGCTCCTATACCTCATTGGACCAGCCCGGTTATATCTTAAGGCGGTGCTAATGGAACAGCACAGCCTTTTTGGGAAGGTTGCATTACACTGCCTTGCTAGGATCAGGAATGAGATTCCTCCAAGTGACAGAGAAAGGTGGAAGCTGTTCTGATACGGTGCAGGGTGTGCAACTTGAGTTATTGTCTCGATCCACCTCTTTGAAAGGCCCACTCCTGTGGGGTGTAAGCAAGGTATTTCACCTATTTATAGCTCTGCCTCTGCTTCCCATTTCCTTCACCTTCTGCCAGAATAATTCTGCCCATTTCTGGAGAAAATATAGCATGAGTGCTGGAAAGAGTCTGATCGGGTGAGAAATGCCTTTGGTTCGCTCTGTAAAATGTTATTTACCTTCTTACATAGCACATATAACAACACCTAAGTGCTATACTATAATTAGTAAAATCATGCAGAGAAACCGTTCATGTGGATAATGATACTTTTCATCCTCCCATGTGGGTAGTTTAAGGTTGAATTAATTCATGTTTGCCCAGCTTTGCCAGATCTATGGAAGAACGGCTATTGTTATGCAAATAATTATTAATAATGACTGCTCCTGTGCTGCTCCCCATTAAATGTGCTCAATTTATAAGTCAAAGGGTGTTTTTCTTCTTGCTTCAAGACTAACTGGGTTCCACAAATTGAAATGTGGGAACTGACACGGGGGAACAGTGTCGGTGTACCTGGCAATAGAGGATAACTCTGAAATTGGGGTGTTTTTCTCAGATTGAAGGCTCATCTTCAGGTTCCTCCTTTCTGGGCTACGAGCAATGTTTATGACTCTGGATGTCACTTGGAAGAGCAGTCACACTGCCTACCCAAGGCATCAAATCAGGCCCAGCTCAAAAAATCTCAACACAGAGGCAAGCCCATGCAGAGTGAAATTCGGACTACCAAATACCCTATACTATGCCCAAAGATGAATAATTATCTTCATTTCACAGATTGAAGCACGAACAGTTTGGACAATGAAGCAAATCTTAGGGGTGTGATGAGTACAAATGCGGCATACTTACAATGCTCAATTAAAAAAAAAAAAAAATAAGGACAGGTGTCTAAAGAAGGCAGTTTTTAAGAACACTGGGGGTTCCATACAATGCAGGCACAAGAAGTTTAATATCACAACCACAGTTCTTTGGAGCAGATAAGCAAAACTGCTCCGCAGTGGCTGCAATGGTCCCTGAGAGGTCTCCCATTCTGGAGATGAAGGCAGGACCACACAAAGTAAGTAGATAAGGAATTTCATTTGGGATAAGCTTCTCTAATTTTTCAAAGTATATCATGAGCCACACAGGGGTCACACCAACACACCCACACAATTGTTGCATGACCAGGTGCCCTTCAACTAATTCTTTCTTTTTTAATCTCCTAAAACCATGAGGGCAGAAAAAGAGAAAATGGACTATTACCATAGTCTTTTTAGAGCCCTGTGCAGGCACAGTCTGATGACTTATAAAAAGAACAATTCTGTCCACATGCTGTACCAGGCTGCTTGCAACTAGGATACATCAGCTTTGCTGTGCTATTTCCACACAGGAAACAGCCGTCAGCGTAGCCCCTCTAACATACCCCAACTCCTCAAGCACACTTACTTCGGTGAGGGATTTATCAAACAAAAACAAGGAGAAACAAGAATTAAGTTACACCGCTGGCTCCCAAGGCAATAGTTTGTGCGCACAGGGCTCCTGGGCATGATAGGTTCTGATGGAGGTTAATGGGACTACACCAAGTGATCACCCTCCATCACTGACAAACATTTTCACAGGTTTCCCACTGCACCAAAGTTAGCTGATGCCTTAGGCAATTCATAGGGTAGTAAGGTTTGAGATGGATGTCTTCCTGCATCTTCAGCAGCTGCAGACTCTGGAGAATCTGCAGTCAGAACTTTGCTCAAAGAGCATATGAGGACCACGAGAGACAGAAATGATGCCTGCTCATCTCCCTGTGGTTCTGCAGATGCAATCCAGCTAACCATCAAGGAAAATTGATTTGTGCCACATGAATGAGCAAGTATGAGGTGAAGGAACTCCTGGAACTGATGTGGTAGAAAGAAGGTCCTTCTCAATTTTATTTACCTGCTACTCTGCTTTCACTGTAGCTGTGATAAACAGATATTAATCATTTCCACAGACAGCCCAGTTCAGATGTGTGCCCTTCCCTGAGGCTCCTCCAAGAGCACAGGTTGTTTGCATGAGAAATACAGCCAGCCCCACTGCTTGCATAGGCCTGCAGGTTTGCTCAGTCGGTCATCAGTCCAAGGCATGAACACTTGCAGTCCTACCACAAATACCAAAAATCTTCAAGAATCACACCGAGGTGTTGCAGTGAATGCTGGTGTTGCTGCAATGAAGAAAAGCGCATGCCCTAAGCCCAGCAGAGCAGCTTGTCTAGGATCTGATACTTAAGGGATTCCCTAGTGATTTCCATAAGCTGATAAGAACATCCTAGAACAATTCTTTTCTCAACTGTAGCAAATTTCACCTAAGAAAGCTCTTTGTCTTGTTTTAAGCTGAGGGAAAGTCAGATCTCTGGGTAAGGTCTCCAGCGACCAACGCTTCTTGAACTCTGCCAGGTTTGGTGCTGTGACCACTCCTCTGGGGAACCTGCTCCTGTGCCCAAAAACCCCCTGGGGGAAGAATCTTTTTCTAATATCCAGCCTAAACCTCCCCTGACACAACTTCAGGCAGTTCCCTCGGGTCCTGTCACTGGTCACCTCAGAGAAGAGATCAGTGCCTGCACCTCCTCTTCTCCTCACAAGGAAGTTGTAACTGGCGTGAGGTCTCCCCTCAGTCTCCTCTTCTCCAGGCTGAAAAGACCAAGTGACCTCAGCTGCTCCTCACACGGCTCCCCCTCCATCCTCATTGCCTTCCTTGGGATGCTTTATAACTGCTTAATATCCTTCTTATATTGTGGTGCCCAAAACTGCACACAGTATTCAAGGTGAGGCCATACCAGTGCGGAGTAGAACACACAGGGATTTTTACTCCACCCAAAATATCTTTTCCTTAGACTGTTTCCCACAAACAAGTTTGCCTTGCTGCGGTCTGCTGTAGTAGCCCACTTTGGCTAGGGTAAGATATCTTAGGTTACAGAGCATTTCTGTAAATGCACTTCTCTAAGGACTGAGAGACTCAGTCCTTTAAACATCCCACCTGGTCTCTTCTACAGAAAGTAAAGATCATAGGAACACTTTCTGTTGGCCAGCCAGTGTCCTATGGCTGGATGAGGAGTCCAACTGAAAATCTTTAAGGATCCAAACCCATTCTATTTTGAGTGTGAAAAACATTCTTTTACTTGTACAGCCACAAGTCTTTAGCTAGAAACTTGTATCTCTTGAGGGCTTTAAAGGGTCTTTAGACCCTTTTGTTGAGAAGAAATCATGAGACTGGCACATGAGAGAACACAAAGTTGGTAAGTCTAAGCAGGTCACAAAAATGAGAACTTCACTTTTTTTCTTTTTCCTCTTGCACATATTTCTCTACAGAAGCAAAGAGAGTACTTATTCATGGGCAAGAAATACACTTAATTTTTTTGAAATGACAGAAAAGAAACCAAAACGCCAGTGCAATTAGCCAGATAAAGTTCAAGGTTGTCAGAGTAATATCCCAGGTAAGGATGCACTGTGCTGATAAAGCACAGAAACAATGCAATTGCCAGGGTCACAACAGGACAGCTACTTTCTCCGTGCTCTGGTTAAACTTATTCTTCCAAAGAGGAACCCAAAGCTTCTTGAGCGGAATATCTGAAGCCTGGTTTCCTTACAACTGTCTGTGTGTGTGACTGTCTAAAACAGTATGTGACTGTCCAAGAACTCATGTGAGTTTCTACTGCAGCCATCACAGAAATGAACAATACCTTCCCACACATCCGCAACAGCCTCAAATTCCCTGCCTTTCTTCAACAAGTTACTCAAGAATGACTGATCCTCAGTGACTTTTTATTTAGTTCTTTCTTCTCCTGTAGAAAGCACCTCTTCTGCAGAGGCGTGTTCTGCCACCGGAGTACATTTGCTACCCAGATCCCACTGGTTTCACTGGCAAGGAAGAGGCGTGCACATGCACACACCAGGGCATGGGTCTGAACAGAAGCATTCAAGAAACAGAGCACCAGGCTCTTTCTTGGACACAAGTTAGGTCTCTGATAGCTGTCTGTAAGACTGTCCCTGGGGGACAGTTGTGACTTATGATTGCAGTGCAAACATTCCAGGTGTTCCCTAAGCTGGGAGTTGCTCAGGTCTACACAACTTTCATATTACTGGTTATACACGAGCAGCATCAGGAGCAGAAACACTAATTAGATGACTTATGATCCCTGAAAAAATCCAGGAAGAAGTGAAACAAATTACTTCTTTCCAGACCTGGAGACTGGTCACTGACAAGTGAGCTGGCATCTGCCTTGGCAGTTGTGTCTATCAGTTTTGCACGATGCGGTTTAAGGTCCATGACGAACCCCTTCATGTAACAGACACCTCCAGCACATATGAAGGCAAAAAATTTCCCATCACCATGTCTGCCAGGCCATGAGAAATGCCAACCCTTTGTGTTGTAGCAGAGGCACATCCAAGAGAAGGAAATCAGTTTCCAAATTTTACAGTTCAGTGATCCCTTAGACTTGCTCAAGAAGACCACCTCTGTTCTCTGCAAGTTTTGAGGAAAAGAGGAAAGACCTAAAATATCCCCTGCTAGTCCATCTCCCTCCCTGATCCCACCACAGCATGGTTACAGCACATCAGAAACACAGGACTTAAAAGTATGGCACCACGATTTTCCAAGGGACGAATGTGCAGTTTCATTTATTTACAGCAATGCTCCACACTTTTCCTACTCTACTGGCAGCTCAAAAGATGCACAGCCAGTATGAGACAGCTGTTCCAGGACCAGAATTTGTCACAGAAAAGATGCTATGAATAAATCATAGTCTCATATATTACTGTGGCCAACAGGATACCCCAGCGTAATTAACCTCCCCATTTTACAGACTGTTCAATTGAGACATGAAGCATTGACTTAACCTGCCATGATCCCACAGGCAAAGAACGACCAAGGCAGGGGCAGCAGCCCTCCCTAGCCTCACAAGAAGGCACATGGACAAGTAGGAATGAAGAAGGTATGCTGCTTTCTTGCTGCTCTGCATCATCTCCTTGAAATCCCTCCTTCTGAGTGCAGCCTTGCAGTGTGCTCTTGGTGCTTGTGTCAGCCCTCCACATACATCGATCATGTACCAGGCTTCATAGGATGCTTCCTGCCTGTTTGTTCACTAATGGATATCATTTTTATAAAGTAAGATGTTGGGGGGAGGAAGGCAAGGGAACCCTGAGTGAAAGCTGCCACTGTGCTCAGTCTCTATGGAAATAATCCACAATGCTAATACGTCCTAAAATGGTAATAAAGCCTGTGTTCTCTTATGTAATCCCATAGTAAGAAAGAGCTCTGTCGGCTTGCCTGACAAATGATATCTCTGTAACCTTGGAGGGGATTATTACTAAAAAACACAGGGTGGAAAAACAAAGCAACACACACAGATGCACGCAAATCCATCGGATGCAGAAAAAGGACAAACAGCTCCAGCCAGCTCCTGTGCATCGGCCCTACAATATTATGGCTCTGCCATCAAACGAGGGAAGGATCTCCTGGCAAAGCAGCAGTCCTGTCCTGGCTCCTCCTCTGCTCACAGCCCCCACTCCCTCCACAGGCACATCAGTACCAGAAGCAGGCAGAGGGCAGGTTTTCCCCTCTTTTGTCCTCCCTCCTTCTCTCCCTCCCTCCCTCCCTCCCCCAAAATGAACATTCAAAGCCCCGGCAGCTGGCCAAATCCAGTTTGCCTGCGTCACCGATGCACGTGGATTCACATCTGTCCTGCCCAGCGGTGATGGAGCCAGGGCTACGTGCGTCCCTGAGAAGGATTCATGCCCCCAAATCCATCAAGTTGTGTGTCAGCAAGGGTGGGGACAACATTTTTCGGGCACAGCTGACCGGCACTGTAAGGCTTAGATTTTGCCTTAGAGATGTAGGGAGAGGGGAGCTTTGGTGTCAGGGTTATGCTCATTTTGGAGCTGTCTTTAAGTTTGGCTGATGAACCACAAACCAAAGCCAGGCAGCTCTTTGCTCTTGAGCCTCAGGTGCAGAACAGAAATAAGGCAGCGACAGATGAAAGCCATGTTTCACAAGGTGGGACAGTGCACAGGATGCCTCCCTCTCACTCCTCTCTTCCCATGGAGGCTGTGCCCCTCTGTGAACACAGAAAAGGGTCCACCAGGCCACCCTGGAAACCCCCAGAGGTGCGGGTTTGCTTGATCAAACACTTCGGTCCTCATGCAGAGCAGCCAGCCCCAAGCTCCATCCTCCAGGACATGGCAGCCTGACAGTCAGGAGGCTGACCCCAGAACACGACTCACATGCAATAATACGAGCAGCAAGCTCTTATCTCGGTGCCAGCAAAAGATGGTGACTACTCTAGTGTCTCTTTCCCACAGATCAAAGCATGGGAACACTGAGTGGAATGCTGGAAAACTTCCTTGGGAACAAGAGATGACATCAGGCAGGTTTCTGTGCCTGATTGTGTATTCACCCTTTCATGTTGAGCTATGTTTGAGGAAAATTTTATGTTTTCTCAGACAGCAGAAGATGCATGAATAGGGAGCCTTGAATAAAAGAAGATTCCTCAAGGCTGGAAAAACACAATCCTGAAGAAAAAAACATCAATCCTAACACTTTAAAAGATGTTATTATGACATCTAAAACACGTTTAATGGAGCAGAGCCTTTATCAGTCAGTGCATGTAGAGAGCTCTAATTCATACCAGATATATGCAATGTGACTGTCTGGAAAATAAAGGGTTACAATCGTTATTCACAGCAGTCACATTTTTTTAATTAATAACCTTGTAATTGGTATCGACTTAAACCAACTGATGACAGTCTTATGATGAGCCATTCCCAGCCAAGCTTCATACCCAATTGCCCTCAGGTCAGGAAAACAGTGAACTCCATTATTGGCAGAAGCTTTCTGCCCCACACCACTCTCCTTCCTGTGCCACGGGGAGGTCACCCCACACCACCCACCTCTGCAGCCTTCTTCCAGCCCTTCCTTTCCAGCACCACGGCTGCATGGAGCCTCTACTGTGCTGCAGCTTGGATCCCACAGGCCAGCATCTAAAACACCAGCACTTCCTGGTGCCTTGATTTCCCTATAGAGAACTATGACTCACAAAGGTGAACCCACTGCCAGGACCACCAGAGCCCCTACCTAAGGGCACCCTGGCAAAGAAGGCAAAGGCTAACCCACCTCCAGGCACTGACTTCTAGGAAGCAGAAGGAGCAAATCCTGCTCCTCTATTAAAACACAGGCTCAAAGGATGGAAATAGCCCCCACAAGATATGCAAGATGTGGTAATTTTGGACATCTCTGACATAACTGCAGTGTGCAGCTTGGACATGCCTCTCTGAAGCACAGGGAAAGCAAAAAGGGCAATGCTGACAAAGGGCAGCCTTGCCTCTGCAGCAGCTCAAGCCATGGCCTCACCTAAGACAGGTCACAGCTATAAATAAAGCCCTGGGGCAACATTTCTGACCTAGAGCTCTTTTACAGCAAATTTCGGGAGAAGTTTACTTCCAGAAAGAAAAGCCCACGTCAAGTAAGTACAAGAAAGCACCACAGCAGCTCCTCTGTAAGGCTGCAGCACCAGGCTCGCCCAGGGATCGACAGAGTCTGACATCTCTGCTGGCCTCGGGGCGTCCCTCCAAACCATGCCCTGCTTCTCCCCCTTCCTCGCGGGACCGAAAAAAATCCCCTTTTCTCCCGAAGCCTCGGCAGGGTGCCGGCGGGGCTCCCTTCAGCGGCCACCCTCCAGAGGGCTTTCTTCTTCCATTACCAGGGAGCAGCATTAGAGGGCAGTGCGCTGCCTCGGAAGCGGGATGCGTGCGTGTGTCCCACCCTGGGGCCGGGCCACGGGCACCCCCTCGGGCACGGTGTCTCCCGGCTGTCCCGCAGCATCGTCGCCGGAGGAGGAGGCCACCCCCATCCCCAGGGACGGGCTCCCCCGAGCCCTGCCCGCCGCATCCCGCCTCGCAGGCGGCAAGCGGGAAATCCTGCAGGGGCTGCGTTTTAATTAGAAAATGCTTGGGTTTAATTAAATAAATGTGAAGCTGAATAATGCAGTCGGGACAATTGCCTGTGCTCTTTTATTTTGCAACTCAATTTGGTTTGTGCTGTACCCACACTTTTAGTTTTCTTATGCCAAAATCTTTTGCATTGATCACTCGGAGCTGCATTGCAGAGTTTGCCAGGGACAAAGCTGGAAGCGGTGACTGTTGAATAAAGGGCAGTTGGAACTTTTCACAGCTGGGGATGCATTGGAGGCAGCCGGAGTCTGCAGCAGAGGAACAGATTTTTCCCAATTTTCGAGCACAAAAGGTCCCACTGACTAACTGTTAGTGGAGTTCAACAACACTCCTGAAAATCAGGTATGAAAGAAAAGGGCAAGAAAATACACTGTCCCTTCTATAACCAAGGAGAGCAAGAAAGTTAGCATGCACACACACGAGCGTGCAAGCAAGCCCATAAACCAACACAGCATCTTCGTTCTGCAACCCTGCAAAACTGCAAACACTTCATTGATTTCCTGAGCACGCAATTGTTAAGGTTCCAGAAACCAAAATTACAAACAAAACCAATATTTTTGCTTTCAAAAAGCTTGTTCTGGTTGCTAAGTGACTACAATATACTTCTCTATCACATCATTTGAAAAGCCCACGCACTAAGAGCAAGGAAATTGCTAGGTTAGGACACCAGCAACGTGCCCTAGCAAGATGATGAATTTTAAATATCTATTTGTACCACAGTAGCACTTAGAAACCCCATGGAACCATTGCCTTTGGCAACCTTAAGAGTAAAATATGATTCCAAGAGGTCTTAAGCTAAAACAGGGATCAAGAAGTTAGTGTAAGACACTGGAGCACAGACCTGGAAAAAAAAAAACGACAAAGAAGCAGCTCTATCAGGGCTGAAAAGAAAATCCGCTGCAAACAGAAAAAACTTAAAAGGGAGATCTCTACAGGCAGAACTAGTGACTGAGGCTGTAATAAAACATGTTTGGATGGAGAACTGGTGGGGTATTTGGGGAAAAGAACACGAAAAGGTGAAAGCATGAATGAGGGGCTGAAGTAGGAAAGCTTTAAAACCAAGGATAGAAGTTTGAGAGAACAAGGGACACCACAGTAGCATCCTGTAGGGAAAAAAAAGCCATAGTGAGGGTACCACATAACATTATAGGTAAAAATTGGGAGGAAAAAATATGAAACTTTGATAGGCTGTAAGCAAAGAAGCAGTAAGAGCTGAACCTATCTGTTGAAACAGCACAATAAGTAATAGATGCAAGACAGCAGCACTAGTTTTGGTTACTGTGGCAATATATAAAAAAATGCTTAGACTGAGGGAGTACGATTCCTCTGTGCTTTATCAAACATCACATAATGAAAACTATGAAACAACTTTACTTCCCTTCCCCAATAGCTCTGGAGTTCTTAAAAAGGACTATTGATTTTATTTCCTAAATACTATTTTCGAGACTGCTTGTCCATAAAAATTATTGTTAGTGAATAAATTAATGGGCTGACTATGCCTGTGAACTGTTTTTCTGCTTGTGGTTCTTAGGAATGCTGGCATCACTGTCTGGTGTAAAGTCTGTGTGTAGCCATAACAAACCCTGCTGTTTTGTAAATACCCTTTTATTCATTAAACAGTCCTATGCTTTCCCATTCAGCTCTCCTACATCCCTCTCAAATGGGAATTACACGTGCAATCCCAACCAGGGAACAAAGAGGCACAGATATTTCACTGCGGGCTTCAGAGTGTCCATACACAGGGTATGTGCCTGGGAAATGGGTAGGGAGCTGGCCCCTTGGGACCCTAGCTAGGTGAAGGTGTGATACCTGAGAGGTCACCAAGCCAGAGGACCACAGCAGCAGTGAGACCTGGACAGTGGTCCAAGCATAACTGCCCACAAAATATCCGCCACGGAGAAACTCAGAAAAGACCAAGAGAGTTTGCACAGGTAATTTAGAAGGAAAAACAACAAAACTTGGTTGGTAGTCAAATTAGAGATGTGGCCTTGCTTTTAAGACAAAGAGCTATGATTACCGTCTATATATACAACACTTACGTCATTTCTTGAGCTCGCACCAAGAGTTTGTGTGGGTGTACATCAGTATTTTGTCACCCACACAGTTTTCAAACCTGCTGGTCAGAAAATTTAACAAAGCAGCAGACATCTCCAAGGTTTATGTTCCTGTAAGATTTGTGACATTGAGGAGATGGGTAAATTTGTGTTGTGACAAACTGTTGTAACAACTCAACAGACAGCTGCCTGTTTTTTTCAGCCAGGCCATCAGTCACCACACACACAGATCCCAAAGCCAAGCACTTGCCAGCCCAGTACCTGGTCAAATAAAGAGGAAGGAGAGAAGAAAGTAAAGGATACTTCTAAGGGTCAAAAGAGATGTAGGAAGAAGCTCAGTTTTACCACTTTGTGCAGGGGCGGGGGTGGTCATATGGAATGCTTTGGCAGGGCATGAGGTGCCTGAAGATGTGTGCACCCTGCAAGTGCTGTGCTGCTTGATCCTGGGGATGTCAGCAGAAGAAGATAGCATTGCAGGAGCGTGGGATATAGGACAAGAACCTGCAGGCAGACAAGTTTCCCAAATGAGCTTTTTTGTGTGTGTCAGCAGGTGAAAATACCATTTTCTTTACAGGTCTATAAAAGAGGGGTAAGCACCAGGTACCAGACGCAAATTGGTGTAAGAAAGCTTCTTCTAGGCATGCCCACACACTGCACAGTGACATTAGACACACATCTAGGTGCAGCACTGTCCTCATTCACCCATATGTCACCAGCAAGCACAGAGAAATCAGAGCAAGCCCAGGCTGAGTACATTAACTCTTCATATACCTGCCTCGTTTCTTGTTCCTAAGATCATGAAGTCTCCTGTCTCTTTTTCAAAACTGAGTTTCTGTACCTGAGAGACTTATAAAGTGTGTTGAACAGCACTTTACTTGTGAATGATGCCTTATCATTATCTGTAGATATCCAAAATACTGGATCTACAAGCAATCTCTGCAACACGCGTTACAGTCTAGCAGATAAGTTACAGATCTACCAGGCCATCTGTGACCCAGGCTTTGGTCATCCCCCTGCCACAAACCCCCCACATCCTCAGATGAGTCACTTCACCATAGCTATCCATGCAAAAAACAGATCTGTATCCCCTTCCTCACTGCCAAGGAAGCACAGTAGTGGGGAGTTCAGGAGGAGGAATAATTTAAGGTTAATAGATGAACTGCTGTATGCTCTTTCAGTGCCACTACTTCCTGCTCTTCAACACATTTTATCTCTGCAATCATCTGGGTAAAGAAAAATGGGTCATGCAGCCTGGCAGGTCCTTGGCCATGCTCTCCTGCTCCCACGGTGCAGCTCCTGCCCCCCCACCCCAGTACCACACGTCTCCCTGCCAGCGATACCCAAGCGTCTCTGGCATGCCACGTGTTTGGAGTGGTAACCAAACCCGGCTCCTCAGAATAGACACACTCCCCCCATGGCTCCCACCCCCCTCCATCTTCAGTAACCTTACCCCAACAGGGCAGGGGCTGGAGGCAGGAAACCAGGCGGGCCCGTAAAACAGGAGATGCTCAAGACTCCAGGGATTAACTCTGTGCACCAGATGCAACTGTTAGCCAAGTCCTCACCCCCACCCTATCTCCAAATCTTCGTAACAGGTGGAGAAGGAGGGGGTGGCCACCACCCTCACAAGAATTCCTGCACGGATACCAAAGGGCTGGATATAACCAGGTATAGCCAGAGGCATCCTGGCAGAGAGACGAAGACAGCGAGCCAAATAAAGACATGGAATTCGACATCAAAGTGGAGATAAAAATACAGGGACATCACCCTTGTTCTGAGCAGAAGGAAGGACCGAGAAGTCTCGCTGCCAAACCCAGCAGATTTCATCCTGCCCTTCCTGAAAGATTTCAAAAAACATGGCAAATATGGAGTCAACTGCTACATGCAAGCCAGGCCAAGCGTGCCAGGAGCCCTTTAGCAGCCCTGGCAGGCACTGCTCACATGCAGTGCCTGTGGTGTATTTGTGGGGTGGGCAGCCTGGACTTCCCATAGGAGCTCCAGGCCAGCAAAGCCAGCGTTACTTCTGGAACACAGCTTTCAAAGGGCAAGACATCCCAGGTAAAATGAAACTGAGAGTACAAGCTCTGCCAGGTCCACATGGACTCAGTGGCTGGGTATGCGCACAGCACCCCAGGAGCCACTGCTGGGAGGGACGAGTTGTTCAAGGCTCCTGAAGGGCAAGGGAGGTGAGGGCAGCCCTGTGCTGGCAGATGAACATGATGAGGCCTGGGAGATGGCCAGGCTCCTTGGACAGGCATGGCTGGAGAAGGAGCCACTGCCCATGAGCACCCTGCCACAGACACTGGGTGAAGGCACAGGACCAAGAGGATAGCGTGTCTCTGTGTGAGCCCAAGGAGAATCACGGAGGAAAGTGGTGAGAGAAAGTCAGAAGCAAGTGTAAGAATCCCTGATTGTGCATGGCTTGGAGTGGGACAAATTGGGAGACCGTGGGGACACAGGGAAACAATGAGACTCAGAGAAAACTAAAAAGAAGCAAGAGCCCCTAGACAGAAAACACAGAGTCCATTTTTCTGGACCACTGAACAGAGCCACTTAAGTCTTTTATGAGACCAATGATGTACTAGGAAAAAAAGATAAACCTTCCTTCTGCCTGAGCAGATGAGGCATTTCTAGAGCAGAGCACGAGGAACAGGTCAGAGGGGTATTCTACGTGTGCAGCTCTTGCAATGTGGCACAGCACCATGATGAATAAGGCACACAGCACAGGCAGGATGGCAGAACAGTGTGCAAGGCAGCAGGACTGCAGAGGTGATGAGACTGATCAGATCTAACACACTGGGGAGGGCTGGTGAAAGGGCCAGTTTGGTGCTCTGGAGCCCTCAGTCCAGGAACCTTGCAGGTTTTCAGCCTCAGATCTGGGCTTCAGTTCCTCACCTTCCATGGGGAGCTCTGACTATGGCATAACACCCCATCATGGTTCAGACAAGAGTCCCGCGTTACATCTTCTCTGTAAGAGACAGAGCTCACCTGTGCTTGCAGCCCTTTTGATGCAGCTGCTCTGCATTACCTTGGGACAGACCATGGATGCAGAAAATCCCGATGAGAACATGAACAGGAAAAAGAAAAAAAAAGCTGTAAAACTCTAAGGAGGTAACTCTAGGTATAATTTGTGTGTGACGTACCAGACTCAGCAGAGCAATGGATCAGCTCCACTACCCCGTGCCTGGTGCAGGTCTAGCATAACAGGAGGCACTTTCACACATGTAACAGGGCAGTCAGAAACACGAGGGAAGAGGAGAAGGAGAAAGTCTGCCAATAACCTGGAAGAGCACAATCAAGGTGTCACTTGTGCAATGCATCTCGGGCACAGAGAACAAGACTCATCATTTGGTAGGAGGTGGTACACATTTAGGCAGAGCTGTGGAGGGAAAAACAAGCAACCTTTGCTAATGTGGCAATAAGTGAAACCAATGCAGATTGCTGAAGCAATCAAATTGTCTAGAGGATCCAGTACCTGTGGATATCATGATCAATAATGCAGGATTCTTTAAATGCCTCAAGAACAAGAAATTTTAGTGCCTCAACTGAGCACCACGGTTTGCTGGCACTGCCTTCCTTTGGAGAAACACAGTCCTTCTCATGGACAGTGTTACAACAAGCAGGATTTGTCTGAATTTCACCAGACATCTTCAAAGCATCACCAGTCTCACGGCTCAGAGGTGCCAAACGGATCAGGCAGACCCAGTGTACTCTGTAGCAGCTGAGAGCCATGAGAGCAGGCTGACATGGGCAGCTCATGACCCTGGCCCAAGCCACCTAAATACAAGTTTTGAGCAAATTGAATGCAATGAGAATCACACACTCAGGGAATGCAGTACCTTTGTTAACATATGCATTTACATAAAATGTGCTTTAATTTGGCTCCTTCCTATATTCCTCCCCCCTCCCATAGTAACTATAGATGTCTTTACAAGAGGTCTCTGAAGCAAAGGAGCTGTCAGGATGCTGTGGCAGCAGCGCATGAGACAACAGGACTCTTTACACTTCAGCAATATGTTAGAGGCAGTTCAGACTCAGGGTATTCACATATTTTCTGGATGTTATCGATAGTGATCAAGGAGTTCACTCCACCAGCAGTTACATTTCGGGGGTTAGGCCACCCCTGTTTGTACTAACGGATCTTCCTGCCCCTCTGACAGCAAACGTTGCAAATGCCTTTTGCAACTTGTTGTAGAAAACCTGCTGCAAACTCGGAGCCCACACCACACTCTCAAACACCCAGCTCTGTCTAGGTTTGCTTTTCTCTCCTGTATCTGTCCTGTAACATGCAGGCAAGTGGGGCTGGCAGTGGGGCCTTCCTACACAGCATGAAGCACTGGCCATTTTGCTGGGAGCAGGATTCCAATGCTCTCGCATGAAGGAGAACAAGCCTCTTTTTCTACCTAGTTCTGACTGTGAACTGTCCCTGGACAGGAGACAATCCAACACCTTTCTTAGGAGTGAATATTGACAACCTTTGAGCAAAACAAACAGCCTGAGGATATGAATCCAAGAGGCTGAAGTGCAAGAAAGAAATCCTATAGAAGGACAGCAGCACAGAGCAAAGGGCTCATCCCATCACCAACACGCAGCACGCTGGACTCAGCTTTCTATTTCTCAGTGCCCCCAACTCAGTAACCCAGCTGCTTAGGGGAGCCCAGAGCCCCTTACCTCCCTCCCAGACAAGTTCATGGCAGAGTTGTCCTTAGCTCTTCCATGGCTGTTGTCCCAGATCTCTCAGATATTTTGGGCCTGGCATGTGAGCCTAGTCCTTGCTACAGGCCCAGGTTAAAGCACAAGTGCTGGTTCCACTGCTGCAGATAACCCTACACATTCAGCAGTGCAGGCAAGGTGTCCTCCTGGTCCTGCCCGTAACTCTACTGACATGGCAACTCCCTGCCTTACCTACCCACTCCCAGCATATCCATCTTCCCCTAGAAACCTATCTTCCCCACACCCATCTCTAATGACCACATTTTGCAGTGCAGTTCCCCACATTAACACTTCACTTCCAGAGCAGCAGGCAAGCTGATGGGAAATCATTCACTTCCTCTGCCACCACTTTACCAGGTGAAGGGGCCAGAGACCTGCTGGACACCCAGCCTATGGCCAGGAGGACCTTGAGTTTGGAGATATGCACTCAAATCTGCCACTGTCTGATGGCTTTATGCAAGCCAGGTTTCCAGAAGGATTTCAGGCCAGGAAAAATTCAAAGCCCTCAAGCTATGTATCAAAAAGATGAAACACCATATCCTTCATCCTCAGGGTTTACAAAAATGCGTGGCACACTCAGCAGCAACTTCCAGCTGAGAGACTGACTGATGACCTGCAGCGAAGACAAAGGCACCTGAGAAATCACACAGAGCACAAGTCACAACACACAACTATCTCTCAGCTGCTGATGATTCAAGAACCCCATCATTTGAGGTATGTAAGCCTCACTTAAGTAAACTTCCTTGTACTATGGGAAATCTCCACAGCAGGATCTCAGCAGGTACTGATTTACACGGGTTTTTACAGGAGTTTTTTGCAGAGAAATCCTGGTCTGCCATTCAGATCACACGTCTGTGAGGCTCTTTAGAAGCATGTACATTGCACCGTATGTGCAGCGTGCACTGTGTGTAGACAGGGTCTATAAACGTGACCTCTTTTGCTGTTTGTACCTCTCCCAGAACAACACACAGCTTCCCTGCTGCCTGTGCTGCTGACAGACAATGACAAAACCAGTTGGCTTGCAGTCCTTCAAGTTCCAAGTGCCTGACAGAGCAGCTCTACACCCTGTAGCAGAGAGACAGCAGTGCAGTAAGGAATTCCACACTGAAGGAGAGGTTATGACACCACCAAATATAGCTGGGAAAAGGCACACGTCCCCTTGAAGAGAAGGAGCAGCAGGCTTCAAGGTATGTGCAGGGCAAGAATAGTGTTTCCAAGGGTCAGCCTCCGTTAGAGCACCAGTCCCCAGAGTCACTGGGCTCGAGTTGTACAGGTGGCTTCCTCTGGCCATGGCTTTGAAGACTGCCCATTCATCTGATTTGTGAGTTATATAATCACCAGAGGAAAATAGGGTTTGCTTGTTTGCTTTTTGCTTTAATAGAAGTCATGTAATCACTTTAGGTTTAAGCTCCAGTCCAAATCGGACTATTTTTACATTTCAGGCTTGATCTCTCTGGAAAGAGGACAAGTCCTTTTGCCTGGCTTACAAAGAATGAATTGTGATAACACTGCTGGAAGACTACATGGAGAGCAGGGTGTCCCTTCTCATCCTGACCCCTGGGGTGCACTCACTCGCTGCTCACCCCACAGCTCCCAGGTAGAGATTCATGGGAGATGGCGTTGGAACCTGAACTACATAGGCGTGGGCAAACCTTGATTCATTTACTAATTCTTGCTCTTTCTTGTATCTATATATCCCACTGCACCTGCTCCCCAGAAGGAATTAATTCTCTATTTCATCCCAGGTTTTCAGCTCAGCACATTGTTCAGCATTTCTCTCAGAAATACAGAAGCTCTTGCTTTTGACACTTCCCTTGGCATTCACTGCCACTGTGCCTGCTACTACCAGCTAAACATTGAGGTTTCTTCAACCAAAGAACCAGACAAAAGATTTGCACACTTTAACAAATCATGCCTTCCATTACACAGATGCTACTTTGCACATATACCAACTCTGGAATAAAACAGGTTTCTCCACCATGCTATGCCTGTTCCCAACCACCAGCCCGTGTCTCCCTGCTTGCAGCAGAGACTGCCTTCTGTTGAAGACAGTGCACACTTCAGAGGTGTTTAGACCTTGGCCCAAGCCATCGTACAAACAAAATCTGTGTATAGAAACACTCAAAGCAGAGTGTTTACAAACTGATTTTTTGCCCCAGGCCCCATCAGTAGCTGTTTTTGCTCCTTGTCAAACAATTTGGATTTCAGTCAGTACCTCTTCTCAGGCGGAAATGCCTGTCATGTTGGCAGCGGAATTAAAATGGCATGTGAGCCAGCCAGGGTGAAAATGTCCCCATTAATTTTTCATCTTTCCTCAGGCAACTCTGCCTATAGATCTACACAGGTATTAAGACAGCTTTGTCAACGAGAACTGTTAGCTCCTCTTCCTCCCTGTCCCCGGTGCACAGCCAGCACGGCAGTGGCAGCGGTACAAGGCAGTGACCCTTTCAGAGCAGCTGTGCCCCTGCCTTACCAGGGAGCCTGGGGCACCTGCTGAGGCTGAGGGCAGGTCCCCATAAGCTGAACACGTCACTTCAGTCAACCTCCTTCCACAACAGCCTTGGGAATACCTGAGCTGGTGGTGGCCAGTGATCATTTTTCATGGGGAGCCTGATGCTGGGTAGTCCTTTGTTCCAGCTACCACTGGGCAGCCATTGCTTTGAATCAGAAGTGCCTACACAGGCTAGAGCACCCCTCCACTGCACTCCCTCAACCTTCTTCAGCAGGGCCCACGAGGTCAGACCACACTAGGGAATCCTGTCTCTCTGAATGGGCATCTCACCAAGATACACAAAGATGCTGTGACTTAAATCATCTCCTGCTCTGCCCCAGAGCTCTTAACAACAGCAGCAGTGGTGACATCACCTTCAAGTTCTCAGAGCTGCTTTGCTCCAACCCACACTCAATCCCCTCTTCTCTGACATCAGGTCTACCTTCAGTCCTCCCCAAACAGAGATGCACCAAAAGACATGTCAGAAACAATAATCCCTGTAAACACAAGAAACCTGTAAGCACCCTTCCTTAACAGCCTTGACAGAGCCAGGCTCCCATTGCTCCCACACTCACTGAGCATAAACAGGCAAAAGCCTACAGCAAAGCAAGGAGACCTTCATGGGAAAAAATAAAAGGCTGCCTGAGATGAGTTGCCAGCAGGTTGTTCTGTCTGCCAAGTCCAGGCTTCCCACAGAAGAGTCATGATGTTTGAGACCTTGACTTTCAGATCTGAGATAAAGTTGAGGACCAGATCGCTTCTAGCCACTGGAGATCCTGTGGTCCTATTTTTTAATAATATTAAAAGTGTTAAGTCAGTGTCAAGGCTAAATTACAGCTCAGATGATTACATGCTCCCTATGTTAATCCCCCCCACTGCCCCTCCACAGGTCTGACTGGATGTAGAAATAATAAGTCAATTCTTGTTCAGTAACTTTCATTCATTTTACAGGGGAGGCACAGCAAAAGCAGAAACTAAACTCAGGGAAGATTCTGCTCAGATATATTGGAAGCCAAAGAGCCTTTGACAAATGCCTATAAGCAAAAGATGTATTTGAACTGTCTACCAGTCAGGAATGCTCTCTTAAAAAGCTGATGAGAAATTTAGAGTTTGGTGTGCATTTGGTTGCATGTCTGATCATATGTCCCATTACTGCAGATCCAGGCTTAAAATATTGCTAAGGATGCAGCCTTACAAGACATACTTGTGAGGACCATTAACAGTGAGAACTGTGTAAGCACTAGGCTTGACCAGATGGCCGAAACGTTTTTTTGCATTTTCTCATCATACTGCTACCAATGGCTCTGCACCATCATCATAATAGCTTTGTCCTCCAGCTGTATAGTCATAATTGCATTTTATTTTTGTATTTCTTTGCAATTTAATGCTAAGCACAGTTCTCAAAATGGCTGCTTCTGTTCCACTTAGGACTCTTCCCTCTCTGTGCTGGCTGGGTTTAACTTCTGTTTTGACAATATGTTTGTCCTCTCTAATATTTGTTTACCTTTTATTATTCCATCTATTTTCTTTGACATACATCTTTAATTAGTTGCACTCCTCTGCTTTTGTTGCCTACTAACACATCCATTTAGAAAGTGTGGTGCTCACTCCTGCTACAAATCTCAGTTGTATGCTTGAAAGGTCAAGTCTATTTCTTGCAATAACCTTTGTCTGGCCAAGTAATCAGTCATACATCAGAGATAAGGTGGCCCCTAAGGAGACAACTTGTATTCAAAACGTATTGAAATATTTTTCCTTTGGCAATGAAGATTTGTAAACATGATAGGCAACTACCACACCAGTACACTAATAATTATTTTCTGCTTTTAGAGATAATACACCTTTCAAAAGAGACACTCTTCCTTCTAGACTCATAAAACTTGAAATCTCTGGAGATTTTGTTCAACACGTTGCCTTTCTCTTAGAACTAACACCCACTGCTGAGCCCCTGAGCCTCCAAGCCTCCTACGGGTAGCAAGTTTGCTCACCTTCTAAATCTTTCTCCGGAATTTCTCAGAAAACTGGGAAGCACTGGAACCACTTCATTCAATGCTCCACCACAAACACTTACCTACTGGTTTCCCAAAGCTGGTGCCTGGGATGAAAGGCAGGAGAGAAAGCAGCAGTGCTGAGAGATGAGAGCTTGATCTTCATCTTCCTCCAGCCCTGCAAGTGGGACAGGGGACCACGGCATGGCTGGCGCACTCCAGAGTGAGCTTTAGCTTTGCAAAACAAGGAAGGTACCAGATTGTCCCAGACTACTGGAAAGCATCTGAGGATACAGTGAGCAATATGACCACAACAGCAGTTTGTCCCCCTTCTGCCACAGCACAGAGAGGGGGCCCGTCTTCACCCAGGCCAGTGGCAGAGCTAGAACCAGGATTTGGTATGGAATAGATCTCAAAGCAGACTGAAGCCTGCTTTGCTGATGTCCCAACTTTGCCTCCGCCTTGTCATGCTGCCTTCACATCAGCCGCAGCAACTGTGCAGCTATCTAAAGGGTAGGTTCTGGGGTGTGAATTAAAATGTCAGTACAGGGGAAGCAGTGGCAAGGCATGGATGGGAGGCAGAGTGCAGCAGCATCCTCTCTGTACAGCTTACAGCACCCAGGCCCACTCCTTGAGCTACACCTGCTCTCAACCTTGTGCATCTGCTGCCTCCTCAGGTGTACAGCAGTTGGACTCCTATCTCCAGCCAAGTAACTGAACCACTTCCAGCAGAAAGCCAGGCTCTCCTCAGCACTGCTTCAGCACTGTAATTAATTCACAAGTCTTTCCCTTTTCCCTCCCTGTGCCAGGTCAGCAAATTCACTGTTATGCCAGTTGCTAAAACTGTATCTCGCCATCTCTGGCAATTTATCAGTTTTATTGGCATGAATGTGTCTTCCCCAGACAGCCAGTGAAGTAAAGGTATGGCAGAGCAAACAGCTGAAGTGTGTGCAGAACAGACAGTGAAAATCTTGCATGATACATGGGGCAAGAGGCTACCAGGGTGAGGCGAGCCCACGCCCAAGGCGGAGAAGAAAGCACACCTGAGCATAAGGAGAAGTTGCCCATATCCAAAGAAGATGTGAGACCACTCCTCTGGAATAAGGGGTGGGCAGGACTGATGTTGCTTGTGCTCACAGCCACATGGTGGTTTGCAGGAACCCAAGGCAAGCCGTGCAACCCAGGGCTGGTTTCAGCCAGCCTCTGCAGTGCCTCTCAAAGCACACACTTTCGCAGCAAGGCTTTTCTGGTTTCTGGGATGCTGCAGGAAGCCTACTGCAAAACACAGAGAAATAAGATGCATCCAGGCTGCCTCTGAGCTATCAGGGACAAGTAGCCCTCCTCCATGATGGAAAACTGGCTGCTGAAATAAAGATATCAGCTCTCCAGCTGTGTAACCAGGGGTCCTCACTGTGAAGGTACACATATACCAGCCTTCTTTGCTGTCAAAACACTCCTCAAATTTCACTGTCATCTCAAAGCTGATTATATTTACTCTCCAGGTATTGTCTGCATTGTATTTTAATAATCTGCCCACCTGTTATTATTTTCCCTCTCAAATCTGTAGCTCTTCACCAGTGCTATAATTTAACTCCAGCTGAAGGCTGCTTGGGTTTAGATGACAGCATTTTCTCCATTACTATCTGCCAGGCACAAAGCTGAAGCTCCTCAAATGATAAATGATCATAGCCACCTTCCGCTCTATGAGATTTATTTAGATCACAATGCAGAGGAGAAATAAACTGTTTGGCCATCATAGCTCCACTGTGGGCAAATATTGGTCCCCAATCATGACATGACTACCAGTCAGGGATGCCCACTGGCTTCAAAGGGTTCCTGATGACAGTTGTGGCATCAGCATACATGTCCACTGTGCTCTCACTCCCATATCTTCTCTTCCCTCTCAGGAGAAAGTGAAAATCAGTATCAGATGCTGTTTCTCTGTCAGTACGGTAAAAAGGAAAAGAGAGATGGTCACCACATGGTCTATCCCATTCCCATGGTATCCAGGCTCTAATAAAGGAGAACTTCATTCTTCCTCATTACACCAAAGTGAGTCTGATCCTGGTGAAAATATAAGACACAGACTCCTCCAATATCAAATAGAAACTTGCATGGGAGGAGGTGCTAGGGAAAATTTCTTCCTTTGTTGTTGACCAGCAGAAGCCCCAAAGTATTTGGGCTCCTTTTGCAAAATAAAGCAAACTCTAAACTACTCTGATTCCAGAAAGCCAAGGCCCTGGTATCCTGAAAACTCACATTCAGACTAGTTCTTCTGCGCAGGACTCATGTTTTATTTGGCCAGCATTTCCTTGAAGTGAGCAACATGATATTTTACATACTCAGCAATACCAGTCACGATCTGTAGCATCTCCTCACTGAGAGAAAAGCAGAGGAGAAAAATAATGAATCATTGCATTAAAGTAATTCTGATTTGGCCTGGGGGTATATTATGATGAGGCTTCACTCCCTGGTATGCTTCCAGACGTTTCCATTTCCTTGCTGTCACTTCCTTTCACATAAGCATGCCTGCATTGTGTTCCCAGCTGTCAAGCACTCAGGAGACGCCAGGAGACTGACAGCCACTTGCTCAAGTGCACTGTCCTACAACACAGCTCTCCAGCCTGGCCCCACATCCCTGCCAGCACTGCCAGCTCCCTGCAAGAAGGACCCAGGCAAGGAGTTGCCTCATCTCCTGGCAGGGAGCAGGTGAAAAGAAACACTGTCTCTGGGCACAGGTTTGTTCCCTGGTGCAGAGTCAGTCCAGGGTTGCTCCCTGCTGGCAGACACGTCCTCAGCACCGTGTGGCCACCCTGAGCAGCCTTGCCAAAGAAGGCAGCCAGTGGCTCCCTGAGTTGACAAGGGATTGGACACTGAGGGGAAAGGCTACTCTTGTTCCATACCCACACTGTCCCATCAGATCACGTGGGTTTGGAATGCTTTCAAGGAGGGGTCTTTACCTTTGCCTGGGCAAGAAATTCAGGCTTTTTCAGGGGTCCAGGATCCTTTGCTCTTTAGGCAATCACCTGCCTTCTCACAGACACAGGATGACCATGGCATTATGACACTCAAGCAGCTTTTCACTAGACCTTGTCAGACAAGGAAGGCAAGACCCAGTAACAAGACCCAGCCAAATTTTATCCGGGCCAGTTGATTGAGAGGTTCATTAAGCATTGCTGGAGCCAGGACCAGCAGCTCAATCGCACCTCCTGAAGCAAATTAGAACCAGGCAGCACCAGAAGTGGGCCATAACACAGAGATGGAGCCTCCCAGCACACCAGCCTAGCTGCGAGTCAGCAAATATTTTAGTGTGTAGCAAGTATGTATTAGCAGTGAAATAGCTGATACAACTCTGCTTGAGAGAAAGATGCCTTCAGTTTCTCATGACACCAGATCTCAAAATTTGGTTGTCTATGTCAGCTTAGTGCTGCAGACCCTGATTTTCTGCATGCTGTCATAGAACACAGCTGTTCAGAGTTGCCTGCCTGTGGGGAGGAGGCAAAGGATCAGTCCTGCAGCTGCCATCGGTTGCATGATCTGATTCTGTGATCAGTGTCTGCCAGTGGCAGGATTTTCCTCTCTAGAGGTGTCTGGAAATTTTCCAGGATAAAAGCTTTTACCTCTTAGCTGGTGCTGCTACCTCCCTGGAAAGACAAGGATGCACCCCTTTGCTGGTGGTTCCTGAGGTGACAGCAGCCGTCAGACCCTAACAGAGAAGGTGGACCTAACAGCTGAAAGAAACTAGCTATTATTCTGTCAGGTAAAATGTCTATGTGGATGCTGAAACAGCTTGACTGCTCTCCCGTCAGTCTTGTTAGGAGCTCATTTTATTATGCTTTGTTATTGAAAGGCTGAGTTCATTTTGGGATCTCTTAATTACAATGCCGTCTGCTTTGGAAATAAAACCTGCAACGGTGTCTGCAGGCAGTGACAGAGCAGAGAATTATACCAGGCAAGCTAAAAAAAAATGTTGGAGGCAAACCTTCAGCTGTAAAGGTCTCCAATTTATGGCCAGGCAGGCTACTGCAGGGGCATTCAAGCCGAGTCACTCCAGGTTAGTATGATGAAGATGGGGAGCAGCCGCCCCAGGTAAGAACCACGGTAGAGCACAGGCACTACATCACAGCATTTGCCATGCTAGTACTGGTGTCACAGCCTTTGGGCAGCTGGTGTGAAAAACAGGAATGCAATTAGGGGGGATGTCCTGGAGGTTTGGAGAGAAAGGCAGGCAGCAGCAGGAGAACAGGTCAGGTACAAGGTGAGGAATTTGTGTGTATTACAGATAGCACGGGCAGCTGCAAACTTGGAAAATACATTATTTTGGAGATTATTGAGGTGAGATGCTTGCAATGGGAACCCATTCGAGGCAACATTTCCTGCCAACAAAACTCTGCAAACTCTCTGGAAAACATGCAGGCAGCTACAGAGGCAGGGCAGGGAAGGGGGTGGTGAATGTGTAAGCATATGGATCAACTACATGTAACTATGTGCAAGCATGTGGATCAGACATATGAAGTTTAACAAGGGCAAGTGCCTGAGTCTGCACCTGGGATGGCACAACCCTGGTTCTGTGCATACACTGGGGAACGAGAGGCTGGAGAGAAGCTCTGCAGAAAGGGACCTGAGGGTCCTGGTCTAGGGAGAAGTTGAATCTGAATGAGCAGTGCCCTAGCGGCCAGGAGGGCCACCCCTGTCCTGGGGGGCATCAGGCACAGCATCGCCAGCCGGGCAAGGGAGGGGATTGTCCCGCTCTGCTCTGCACTGGGGCGGCCTCACCTCCAGTGCTGGGGCCACAATATAAGAAAGACATTAAACTGTTAGAGAGTGTCCAAAGGAGGGCCACGAGGATGGTGAAGGGTCTGGAGGGGAAGCCATATGAGGAGTGGCTGAGGTGACTTGGTCTGTTCAGCCTGGAGAAGAGGAGGAGACCTCACTGTGGTTTTCAAGATCCTCAGATGAAGCTACACATCTCTTCATTCTAGTGACCAGTGACAGGACTCAAGGAAATGGCATAAAGCTGAGTCAGGGCAGGTTTAGTTTGGATATCAAGGAAAAGATTTTTCACCCAGAGGGTGCTTGGGCACCATAACAGGCTCCTCAGGGAAGTGGGCACAGCACCAAGCCTGACAGAGTTCAAGAAGCACTTGGACAATGCTCTCAGGAACATGGTGTGACTCTTGGGGTGTCCTGTCCAGGGCCAGGAGTTGGACTCAGTGATCAGGATGGGTCCCTTCCAGCTCAGCATATTCTGTGATTCTATGATTCTGTATACAGGAAGCAATCCCTAGTGTAGTGAGTGTCCCATTTATAGGGGGGCTTACTGGGAGGAGGAGTGGGGTGTAATTTTTACTAGTAAGAAATCTGCAGCACAGCCATCACTAGAAGCACTCAAGTCAATGTTTCACCTGTCTGTCAGGAGAGTGATCCTACCTTTTCTGCATGGGCACAATCATGGGACAACAAAGGACTAACACATTAGGTGTCTGTCATTGTGCTCCAACCACAGGTCCTCTGAATGCTTCCCAGTGCACAGACAGGGTTTGCAAACCCCTCATAAAGAAACTCAGATCCTTCATGTCCAAGATAAGGGAGGGCCTCCCTAGCCTGTGACTGGTCTCTGACACCCAAAAAGACAGGTTTGCCAATTTTTGGCCTAAACTGAAAAGCAAAGCACAAGCCCAACAGCATGATGGGCACACTGATTTGCCAGTGCACACCAAGCAGTACATACAAAAATCAATGCAGGCATGATCTGAGGCTTTTCTATCTCCAAACAACTCAGTACCACCAGGGCTCCCCCCAATTCACCGAGGACAGCTGCTTTCAGCAGAATCTGGGGGCGTTGGGTGTTGCTAATGTCCTCCAATCCTTCCCAGACCTTATCAAAGAGAAATGAGGACTGACACCCCACTACAGTTTGACAGCAGACAGATTTTACAGTGACAGTGTGGGGTAAAGTGTTACTGGAAAATGTAACATTTGCAACATGTCTCCACTGAAAATTGAAAGTGCTAGTGCTGTTTGTTTCCTCCTATATGTGTATATATTTGTAAAGAACAAAAAAAAAGGGATATGGAGAAGGGGACAAAATGTGTATGGTCTCAGGCAGTCCAGCTCTTGCAGTACAGGATAATTTACTACTGGAGGGTCTCTCCTCCAGCATTTTTCTGTCTGTATATATGCACCCCAAAAAATCATGTTTTTACCATTGTCACTCATAAGCCAGACCAAAAAATGTAATTAGAAGTTTGCTTGATATTCTACCTACATTTCTTTCGCTGCACTGCATCACATCACTCCTACTTATACACCTCCTGCTACACTTCTGATCAGCTCCCCTCAAGTTCACACCCTTCAAATTACAGGAAGACAGTTAGATTTCCCCCCTTAATCACCAGTTATCCATGATAAACACACTTAGTTGCTTTAATCTTTCCTCATACCTCGGCTCTCCTCCAGCACCCTAATCGTTGTTATTCTTTGAACTCCTAACTTGCCTGCCTCTGTGCCAATGAGATATCTGGGGCTGAGCACCGCGGTGTGGGTGGGATCTGACCAAAGCTGCATGCTAATGTCATCATTAGGAAGATTAGGTGTCTCTGGCAGGATGCGGGTGTTTGTTCATTCGCACATCTCATTGCTCCTGGCGGGGCTGTCCTCCAGCCGGCTGCAGTTTCCTGCTCCCGCTATCATTTGTTGGTTTTATTTAACCAAGAGATTAAAAGCTTCCAGGACGGTAATTACAATGATCGTTTGAGTGGCACGTCCTCTGGCACGGGAAGTGCCCGCAGGGCTGGGTCAGACAGTGCTCCCACACTCACGGCCTCTGCAGGGGATCTCCACCCACGGCAGGCTGAATCCAAGTGCAAAGGCACATGGCCCAAAAGCCGTGGCCACGGGCAGAAGAACCACGGGGGGCGTATGGAGGAGCTTGGTGCCCTTTGAAACGAGGGGCACTGCCTTGCCGTCGCTGGCCCTGCAAAGGAAACCTGCCTGTGCACAAGTCCGATAGCACTATCCACAAACACAGCCTGAATCTAGGGCAGGAAAGGCAGCTAGGGATGCTCTGAAGTGGCAACTGCAATCTTTTACTGTCAAGGAAAATGTAGCATAAAAGCCACCCACACATGGCTGTGGAGTCACATTAGCTCTAGCACACTAAGCCAGAATGAAAAGGGTTTGTGGTGATACATGACTACAGTAGGCAACGATAGCCTGTCACTGAACCACCGGTACAGAGCACAGGCTGGGAAGTGTCCTACAGGTAGATGACAAAAGTCATCTGGACAGAAACACAGGGATGTAATATTTTCAATTTGTTAGCTTTCTGCATACGCTCCAGGAGCAAATCACCATAAACTGAGGTAAAGAGTCCTGCCTGGTTTGAGATGCAGACCTGAAAAGCCCTCCACGTAAGGAACAGGCTGTATTAATAATATATTAGATTTCTCTTCAATACTGTTCTCACAGCTGAGAACATACGTGACCCTGTGCAAGCTTCATCATCTCTTCTCTCTGTGCCTTGGGGGCTTCAGAGTAATTTCAAACTTTGAAAGTCTTCCCCTCCACTTGCTCCAGCCTCTGTTGTTCCTCGAGAGCCGTCTGAATTTCACAACATCACCTGAGCAGTAGATAAGTAAAAATTGCCTCAGCCGTAGAGGAGAAATCTAGGTTAATTATGTTGATAACTTAACCCCCAGGCTAATCTCTAGTCCATTAACGTAAGCAGATGGTCAGCTCACTGCAGGGAAGAGGAAGGGAGGACAGGGTAGCATCTCTCATTCACAACATGCAGGATCAGACGTGTCCCCGAGAGGATGGGCATTCCCAGCCTGCTCCCTTCCCCCACAGACAGGTTTTGTTTGCACCATAGCTGGCAAGGCGATACGGAAAGGGGAGCACAGAACCACAACCAGGTAAACAAAAAGCCCGTACCAAGTGAGGTTTTTATGATTCAAGTAAGCAGTGCACTGGCATAGATTGAAAAGGGGGAGGGATAGGGAATGGCAAGTGCATACAGATGGGTCTTGGAGGCTGACATACCTGAAACTGGGTGGTTAAACAAAATATTTAAGAAATACAGGTCAAATGGAATGTCATTGCAAGAATGGAGGAGACACATCTGCAAAATAGACTCCTGACCGAAGCAGACACTGGAAGCCCTCCCAGGAGCACTGCTGCATGGGCTGTCCCTCCCAAGGTGAGAGGGAGGGAGGACCTTGTGGTCAGTGCTATGAATAGGTGTCCCAACTTCTGTCCTCAATTCTTTCAGTAATGAATGGATGAAGCAGCAGCAAGGCATTTTGTCTCAGTTTCTCCATCTGTAAAAAAACTCCTCCTACACCTTGCAGGGGGATTTTGTAAGGCTTAAATGCCTGTACAGTGTTTTTCATCCCTCAGATGGAAAGGAACTGTGACATCTCACATTTCTCTTAGCAGTCACCCCATTTCTTCAGCAGAGAGACAGGGATGCCAGTAGCTGCTCTGCCTGCTTAAAAGCTCCCTGGCTTCCACTGAAATTGCAGAAGAATTTTTATTTGCTCTTCTCCGTATAAACAGCAAATCCCAGGAGGAGAACAGATGATAGGTTTGTGTGCAAACAACTGCAGTGTATAGAAAGGACTCTCCAAATCAGCAATTTTGGGGATCATTCCTCAGGGCAAACACACCCCTTCTAAGCTTAATCCTCCAACCACTGTAGCAAGTGACTTCTCAAACACTGACACTCTGCAGGCCATCTGCTATGACACCAAAGGTGTCCACAGCATAGGAATATTCAGCCTTATAGAGAAACAGAAATTGGGATCTTCAGCCTGTTATTTTTAAAGGTATGGTTCAAGAGTAATGGTCATGCTGCAAGGTTGCATTGTGATATTTGGGATTCCTGTGTGAACCACGGCGTGACTGTCAAGTTGCTAAGCTAATGTACAACATGTACATTAAACAATTACATCTGAAGGTGATGGGACCAGCTGGTGCACATTAGAGCCATTTTACTTATTTAGGGGACAGCCTGGGCAGCCTTCCCTTACATATGCACTTGGAGGTGGGCTGTGTTTTGGGAATAGCAGGGGTGCTAAGCAGAAGGTGGCACCTGCAAAGCCACGGGTACATTTATCTGGAGTATTGCGGGCAGAAGCAAGCCAGGATGAAGCTGCGTAGTTGGCGTGCTGAGATGCAAGGTGCATGAGCTCATACCCAGCGCTGCACTGAAGCAATCTCACGGCTTTCAGACCAGCACCGGCTTTCATCCACGGGCTCAGACAGAAGGTCAAGTGAGCTTACTTCTTCCTGCAGTATCTCTTGTAGGCACTGTCCACATCACCGCTCTGTGGGACTGTAAATCCCCCACTTCTCATCTTTCCATTTCCCCCTCTCTGTTCCCTTTCCATAGCGGAGGGTCTTTTGGGAGGCAGGGACATATGACAGAGTGGCAACTCAGCACCATTAACACGGGCACACAGAGGGATGGTTCACAAAAGGAAATGCTGCTTCCCTGAGGAAACTGCACACAGCTTCTCCTTCCAGCAGCACCCTCCAGGCAATCATCCTTTCTGCACTGCACCTCGCAGAGCGGCAACAAAAGTGCAGCTTCTGTCAGAAAAATAAGTGTTACCGAAGGACCCCTTCTCACTGCTGAGATCTGCTGTCTCTGTGTGCACCCACACGCCCAGCCTTGCTCACCCAGATACATTTTAATGGCTCCCTATTCCTTCTGGTACTGCATAACCAACTAAGCTGTTCCTCTCCTGGTTCAAATTTCAACATTAATAAAACACATTCTAAAATAATGCCTATAACCAGCAGCACCAGCCAGCCCTTTATACAATACTGCTGGCTCGTGACTGGCATGAGGAACCAGGCATCTCCCTCCAACTGAGATGGCTCACTGTCTCCTACCCCACCAGCCCAGCCAGCACACTGACTTCTCCAGACTGAGGGACACTGGGCATGTGCTGTGCCCCTTGCTGTGGCAGCACTTCTGTGCATAGGCAGGTGTCATAACCTCAGTGTCACTGGCAGATGCTTCAGCCACAGGTCCCTAAATACTCTTCCAGATACAACTGGGAAGCATCAAGAAAAAGCTAGCAGCACTCACCCTGATAAAACTGGCATTACCATCAGTGGGGTAAGAGCAGGGAAGATGCCTTGCTGTGTTCCAGAGTCCTGCACGCATTTGTGGCACAAAGGCACTAAGCCTGCTCCAGTGTCTGGGTGACACCAGCAGCACCATGCACCAGTCACTCTGCACTGAGCCTTACAACCTCATTTTGTGTCCCCTGTGGAAAGAATGTCAGTGGTGCTGGAAGAAGAGGCAAAATGTTTTAAGCAGCAAGGAAACATCTGTCAATGGTAGGCATGTGACACTGATAACGTGGATGTCGGGAACAGCACACGGGAAGAAAGCATATTGTCTCACCCCTCAAAATATCTGGTCTTGTAAAAACACACAAGAAAGATCAATCTCTCCATTGATTCCAGGAAGTCAGACTGATAATGACCAAGTGCAGGACCCAGAACTTCTCCCACATGCACACCAGCAGTGAGCATGTTGTTTAGCAGAGACCAGACTAGAGGAGAAATATGCAGTTGTGTTCCTCTCCCAGCACTAGTCCTGCTAAGTCACAAGTGCCATCCCCTTTATCCCTGAACACGGCACGGAAAGAAGATATCAAGACACAAAGCGTAAATCCAGCTCTACCACTCCAGGATACTCCAAGGTGGGCCCTCTAGGGCTCTGAGGAGGAGGGAAAAGACATCACGTTAGCGAGGCTTTCCTCTCCTGAATCACTTGAAGGAGGAGCCCTGCTTTGGATTCAGCCCAGCAGTGCATAGTGATAGTTTCTAATCCAGCAGCTGAAAGATTACAGAAAGTTGAAGAAGACAGATGGTGTGGCAAAGATGGAGAAGTCTTATTGCTTGGCTAGAGCCTCTACTTGCCGAGGTTAGGTCCAGGATTTCAGAAAGCTCCACCCTCTGTGTAAGCAGCCACTTGCCCAGAGCCAGTCAGCCCCAACATACCAGCGAGTTGCTGGCTCAGTGTGGCAGCAGCAGAGGCTGCTGGCAGGAAGGTTTGCAGATGGCCTGCAAGAAAGAGGGATCCCTCCTCTGCACAGCCTCACAGGGCTTTTGGTTTGGGACCAGACAGGGAATAAAGACATTTTACATCCATCCAGCACTTTGCAGAGACAGGAGCACAACCCCCACTGATTATCACACTGCCTCCTTTCACTACAAGCAACAGCTACCCTTCCCAGTTTTATGTGCTGGAAAAGGAGGCACTCGAATTTTGCAGCGAGTCAGCATCAGAGCCTGGGACAAAGTGATGGGGGGTGCCCTGGCTCTGCTCTCCTTCAGGAGCACCCACACCTGCCTCCCTCTGCCCCTGCCCTCAGCCCAGCTGCAGCACAGTGGTGGCACAGAGAAAGTTCATGTGCCAGCCAACACCAGCCTTGTTCCCAGCAGGGCTGCAGGAGAAGGATGCTTTGGTCTTTGGATTTTTGTTTTTGTGAGTCTGCAATAGTCTGAGGCCTAGGTGAAAATTCAGGTATGGATAGTTTTTTTTTACACCTGCTCTTTTAGTTGTTTTTAAGATACGTAAGAAATTTTAGGTCTCAGCTTCTTATTTTTTGCCGAAGACATCTCCAGTGAGCTAATGAAATAGTCACATCACAGCCAACAGAATAGAAGCTTGAGAAAACTCACCTTCCGCTTTATGTTAACACTTAAACCAGTTGCCTGACAAATGCTCTGCAAAACGGCTCTTTTCCTGAAAGACAATGCAATTTTCAGACAAGGGTGAAGAAACTTCATGATACACTTTTTCAGTCTTCCAGAAACCCTCCAGGAAAACCTGGGAGACAGCTTCCTGATATTTCTCATGTGAGTAACAAGTAGAGAAAAAAAAAAAACCATACTCCAGGAGATTTCAGGCACCCACAGATAATGGCACGGGCATCAGCAGCACTGCAGTAACCTCCACAAACCAGCAATGGATCAGTGAAACACAGAAGTCTGACAAAGGAAGCTTCTCTGCTTCTAATGGCAGCATATATTTCTTTCTATGGGATACCTTTTAAACAAGGCAAAGTGAATAAACCCAAGTCATGGCACCCAGTTCTGCCCTTGGCTCTCCGCAGGCTGAAGGAACCTTGGCAAAACCTCTCCTGTTCCTAGCCCCCAGTCTTGCCTCCTTCCAAACAAGGATCTCGGGGACATTTTTGATGCCTGAAGAGGAAGATTCATTTTGACAGACCCAGGAAGAGTAAGTGACACTCTCCAGCTTTGTGCTGGCATAGCCAGGACAGAAGTTCCCCTTCCTGCCCACTGCATGAGGTTGCCAGTCACATCCAGGACAAGGGTGACACAGGCTTCTTGCACAGCTCCAACCGTTGCAAACTGAACATGCATCCATGCCCTTGATTTAGTAGATAAAACATTAGAAAGCCCACACAGACCTCCCTGCCCCACTTTCAAAAAAAAACCAAAACAAAAACAGCCACCCAAAACTTAAAGCTCAGTGGACCAAAGTCCAAGTGCTGAATCTGAGCGTGGTCTGAGGGCAGACAGTGCTTTATAGCTCCGTCTTCTGCTTCAGTGGAATGTGCTGAGGGGGTTATTTACAGCAGAGGCATTGCTGCACGCCAGTTACTCTTTCTTTGGGAGCTGCGGAGGCTGCAGGAATAATGAGATAATTATCCCCATTATTCCCAGCAGTGGTGGGAATGAGACCGCCTTTGTCCCCTGCTCCAGACTGCACAAACTTGGATGGTTTTGTTCTACCAGCAGAACCACCTTAGTGGAGGCTCCCGGGGCATTTTGCTGAGGCAGCACCCGGTTGCTCATGTGGGGGCACAAAGACCACAACAGACCCTGGATATCCCCACACAGCAGAAATTCTCTGCCTGGGAAATTTCAGCCCACGGAGAGCCCAGCATGTCCCCACTCCCCTCAAAACACACGCTGTGCCCTACTTGGGTGAGGATCGTCGGGAAATGCAGACAGCAGATGGGAGGGAATTAAACTCAGATTGAGGAGAGACTCAGGCCCCCCAGAACTGAGACTTATTCCTGGCAACACACAGCTGAAAAGCACTTAGATATCAGCAGTCCTTGTTAATTCACCAGAGGGTATTATCCAAGCTTGTTACAAGATTTGATGTTCAGTGTGCTACAATCGTTTAATAGTTAACCCCAGCATTTGGCCTGGATAGGGATGCAAAACTAGTAGCCAGAAGTTGTTTCTCTTCCTTGCTTGATCATTTTGCTGATCTCTTGGCCCGAGCATAACGGATCAGATTAGAAGGCTTTCTTTCTTTTTTTCCTTTTGGCTTCTCAGTCTCCTTAAACTAGATTCACACTTCTGTGGGCCACTTGTCATCACTGCCAGGAGCATTAATTAGAGCCGATAAGAACCTGCATGACCTGCTGTGGCACAGAAATGGCAAAGTGGAGGAGCAGCTTGAACCAGGAGCTGGACAGAGCAGCCAGCCGCCCCTATGACCCAACACACACAATAGCTCCACGTGCACTGAGGCAGTCTAGAGCTCGCTAGGGAAGCAAGAGAAAGGTTGCGCAGTTGCCAAACCTGACAGCAAAAGTGCAGCTGAAAGTCTTTAATGTAAAGTTACAGGCTGCACTGCTCCGCCTGCGGGTGGACTAGATTGGCCCTTCCACCCTAATTCTTTTCACCAACCTGAATTTCAGGGAAGACACAGGACTGCAGGCTTCGTAGACTACAAAGCCATCATCATTAGGTAACACCTTGACGCAATATTCCTCTTATTTCAGCCAGCACAATGGCTTGCTGCTCTCATATGGCTGAAAAGCTCAGCAGCAGCAACAGCAGCAGCTACACCTCACACTCGGCAAACCTCTCAGCTGCAAGGCTATTTGCAATGGATGGTAAATCACCATCCTTGTGGCAATCCTTCCCCCCCATCACATCTTCTGGCTTTCACCAACCCCCAGCTCAGAGGAGCCCCTGTGGGCCTGGCGGCCGCCTGGGGACAAGCACAACAGAGCCAGTTATCCCAGGGCCGCACACAACAGTTGCATTTACGGGGACTGTGCCCGTGACTTGTTGAAGCTATTTCAGCTGGAAAACAAAAATCCTTTTTCTGTTCCCCCTTGTTTTTAAGTGGGCATCAGGCACACGGGAGTGATGCTGGCTTTGCACACAGCTGTGGCAGCCACAGCCTGTACCACTGGCAACAGGAGAACTGCTCACTGGGAGACCCACTGTGGCCAGCACGGAGCTCCGAAGGCACGCGCCCCATTTACATCCCCAGCTGCCCAGAAAAGGGCAGCTATCCTTGAGGGCTCCCACCTGCTCACAGGGAAAGCCACCAGGCACCATGGTCCTGTGCCTCCCTTTTCTGGGGCAGCAGAGTAGGCAAATGAGGAGGGACTCTGCAGGGCAGTGAAAGGGAAGACAAAGCTAAATATTTTTGGCAAATAGAGAACACAAGCTGAAAAAAAAAAAGGAGAAAGTGTGTAGATGATTCTATGAAACTGATTTAAAAAGAAAAGGCAGGTCTACTAGGTCAGAATTACTTCCCCCCGTACACCCAGGTTTCTCTTTTTGTCTCTTCCAAAGTGACTGAAGAAGAAAATAAAATCAGTTCTTTATGATAGCAAGGTGGTAAGTATTTCATGAAGGAAAGAGGCATAGATTTTATGGGTATGGCATAGATTTGCTGGGGACGAAGGTTTTTTTTAAACTCATATCTTTTTTCCTATTCCTCTTTCAACTTCCTCTCCATCAGCAACCAAAACCTAGGTAAAAGAACAGCCCACATATCCCTTTCCTGGCCTGCCTTTTGTCTCTTTCAAACTAGGTGAGGGCCATCAGGCTTCCAGTTTGATTCCAGCAGGAAAATCCAGCCCCTATGCCAGGAGAGGGTTGGCTGGGATGTCTCTTCCCCACTGAAACCCTCAGCCACCCCAGACTACAGCTATGTTAGCCCTGTGAAGCCGGGCTGCTGACCTTTTCCTGGCACAAACGTCTTTGCATATTTCATGAGGGGATTGCTGTTTTCTCGTGAGTTACATGTTTAAGAACATTATATTTGGAGCTCGGGTAGGAAGGATCCATTTAACCAGATCTTTTATTCCCTCTCTCACCCACACGTACACACTTGCCACTCCTCCATGGCCAGCTGTCTGTGTGCACACACACACACCACACATGCCTTTTGGCTGCCTCCCATCACACTGGGTTTAATTAAACACCCTGGAGGTTTGTTTCTAAACGCAGATTATTGATAGATTTTTGTTTGGTTTGTTTTTGTTGGTTTTTTTTAATACCCTGACTGCTGCAATTCTGAACTAAATGAGGTGAACAACAAAATTCAGAGGGTAGAGGGGGAGGGAAGTGGAGCACAGCAGCCCTCAGATCCAAGCAGCTTGAGAACACAGGCTACAGTTGAAGTAGGATGCAGGAAAACTTGGTGGCAGTCCCCAAGGGAGCCTGATCCCCACCACAGACTGCAAGCAATCTGCCAGTCCTTGGATGAATTGCATCCCAGTCACTAGGAAGGAAGGAAGGACTGAAAACACCATGTAATTGCTGGCAGTCTGGCAATGGGCATTTTAATATGCAAAGGTCCCACAAAGAGTAACTTCTCCCTCCTCCTGGCGCCCCTGACAGCACCCAAAGCAGTAACTGCAGAGTGCCTAGGAACAGAAAGGCACATAAAGCACTCCACTGACACCCTGAAATGTCCTGTCTTCACCATCTGGAGGAACTTTTTAGGAAAAGTGACCAGAAATTTGAAAAAGTAAAGCACGCCCTAAAATCCTGAGACGGAAAAAAAACCCGACCAGATTGCCGCAGATCTGCCATGCTGATCAGGGAGAGAAATGCCCTCCTGACCCTACAGATGACTAAGAGACAGTCTGAAACATGAGATTAAAGCATGTGCAAGAAAGGCTAAGCTTATGACCATTGTCCAGGTAAACTGAGAAAGCCTTGAAGGAAATCCCTCCAGGGATGCCAGCAGTCAGGCTGGAAAGATCCTTTCAGCTCCAGTTGGTGCAGGCTTTCCTGTCCAACTGAGGCTCTGGTTTCCAAGACATCTAGTGCAAATGACACAGTGAGATGAATTGGGTGTATTATTTACTCCATAAACTCGCCCAGGTTTTATGCTGGCTGCTCATCTTCATGCTGGATCCAAATCCAATGCCCTTGCTGTGCCAACACTGAAATAAGAAAAAGGTTTTACTTTGTGAGAAGGCAGGAAAAACAAACCACAATAAACCACATGTCACTGCTGAATATCTCTGGGAGAACTCACATCATCCCTGAAAAAGAGAGGAACAAGGATACTGGGGTAGGGGAGAAAGGGAGAAACCCCAGCCTAATTTTGCAGTACTGGATATTTGTGTAGCAGGGAAAGCATTTCATTCCCAAGCAGCAGCTGCTGCTGCTGCTGCTTTACAGGCCTGGCAGGCAGGTGAGGGAGAAGCTGCGGGTTGGAGTGATCAAGCCATCATGCAACGAATGCCGAGTCTGAATGCTGCGAAGAGAGGGAGACTGCCAGGAGTCTGTCCCTGCCCTGCCCATCCTGTGACTCCACGAGGGTGACTCCGCGTGCTCCCCAGCTTGTAGCGTGCTTGGCCCACCTCCTGGGTTTGCTGCCAGGCTTAACTCAGCATCTGCAACGGCCCATGACGAAAAGCACTGTCTAAAGCAGTGCAAAGCACTGCATGCACTGGTCTCTGACAACACTTGCCAGCTGTTTTGCTGCATCACAGGGCAGACAAAGGCTCACCACACACAGCATGGGGAGTCAGGCTCAGCCTGATCCAGCACCCATGACAACAACAGCCCCATGCCTGAGCTGACACTGGGTTTAGTGGCACACCATACACTCCAGTTTCATAGCTTTTTGCTAGGAAAATTACCCCGAATTTAGCTCTGTTGGTTAGAGCCTGGTGCTAAATAAATCCAAAATACCAAGGTTGTGGATTCAATCCCTGTATGGGTCATTCACATAAGAGCTGGACTTGATGATCCTTGTGGGTCCCTTCCAACTCAGAATATTCTGTGATTCTCAAAGTAGACTGCCCCTTATCCTCAGACAGTCTTCCTATTCCTCCCACTCCTCCAGAGAATGCGCCTCTGCCGTTCCAAGTTTTATGCCTTGAAATAAGGGGGATGGCTTTGCTGAGCACAGGCACAAGCCAGAAGAAGCACTGACCCATGGTATGGGCTGAGCAGCACCTGCGGGACCTGTGCCAGAGGGAGCATCTCGTCTTACCCCTCAAGGGAGGGCACGGGATCTCTCATTGCCATTGGCGCTGCCCAGGGGATTAGCCCACAGTTGCTCCTTTTTGATGAGAGAGGAGGCAGGCATGTGAGCCCAGCTCAGTGTGCAGGGTACCCTCCATCAATCAAAGGGATGGAAGTTGCAGCAATCAAGGCTAGAAGGTTCCTCGGCTGAGCTGAGCTATAACTGGTAACTACAAAACTCTGCAACATTCCTGCTCTGTAGTCCTGTGCAGGCTCAGAGATATTCAGCTTTACACACCCACCCCTATCCCAAATACTCAAGGAATCCCTGAGTAGCAGGACTGAAGCCTGGATTCCTGCAGCCTGCTGGCTTGGATTTTCTTATGCCTAATACTCTACCTAAATTCACATTATAGACCTCCTTTTCCTCAGTAGGGTTTCATTTCTTAATCTGGCTGTATGATTTGATGACTTCAAATATACTGCAAATGCAGTATTTTGGAGACTCCTGTCAAATAGGGCTAAAAGTGGCAACAAGGTGCAAAGCTATAAGGATGAAATAGACAGTGCAACTTCACAATTCTTTTCTCAAAGTAAAACTGGGGTAAAAAAGGATCCTGCAAGTTCACTGCTTAGTTACTGCACCAATAAAACCCTAGAGCCTCAAATCCTGTCTGGAAAGTTTGGGCTAAATAGCGATATTTATTCTTGGCCTAATTTGGGCAATAGATTTTTCATGACTTTGAAATACTTTAAACATTTGAAATGAATTGTTTAAGAGAATATTGATGTCCATTTCTTTAACTGACTTAATTCCTTCCTGCCCATTCCAGGATACGCACGACCATCAGGAGGTGGGAGTGCAGGCAAAAATGAAAGTGCTGCATTTGCAATCCAAAGTACTGTTCCTCACCAAAGGCACAAGCCAAGGTTTAGGCTGGTGCCTGGGCTGTAATTAGAAGGTCAGAGCTAGACTCATCCATGCCTGATTCCACAGGGGTGGAGAGCAATCTCACATCATGGCACAAAGACATCGCCCCACGGGGCACCAGTGGGGAAAAAGGGGCAACCTCCTGGATGGGAGCTTCAGCCCAAGCACTCACACTGCCTTTTCCCCTCTGGAAGTCAGGTCTTACCGCACAGGCACCACAACCCAGTTGCTGTGTAGGAACGGGAGCCAGAGGTCAAGGCAAAGAGCAGAAACTACTTCAGGTTACATGAACCCGTCTCCACCAAATAGGATTACCACACACAATCCAATTGGCCGAGGTGAGTCACACTGCTGAAAATAGTTGTGTACTCTCGCCCTCTTAGCTGGTAAATAGCTTTCAGCCCCCAAAAGTGCTGAGTTGTGCTATGCATTGGTGGAAACAGCTTGCACAAAAGTGAGACGGCTTGAGGACGAGGAAGGGGAAACCTGGGCACTGGGTGAAATGCTGCTGTGGCATATTCAGGTCAAAAGGACACCCTGAAAGGAGCCACGGGGGAAAAAAAACCCAAAAACCAAAACCAAATGACAAAACCCAAAACAAATAAACACACACACCCCAACAAATGAGTTTGAAGTTGCAAACCACTCAGTTTAATGCATGATTTCTATTTATGCACATCTTGTACACAAAGCCTGAATAGTTAATGTGGGACTAGAAATACAGGAAGCGCCATAGAACAGACTCTACTGGCACACAGAGCCTGGTCCTCTTAATACAATCCCCTTCACAGACAGATCGAGACTCATCTTAGAGCCTGTCTGGGTGTTTTGTTCCTGTTGTTCTGCTTGGAAGCTGCTTTCCAAATTTCCACCTAACAGTAGGAAACTGTGTTTTAATTCCTAGACTAGGTTACCACAATTGATTTATAGGAGCCTTTACTGTTGCAAACACCTTCCCTTAGCCCTAAAAACGCTTCCCTTTTCACACTGTTTACCTGCTAACATATTTACAGAACACTCTCATACTCCCCCTACCATTTCCCTCAGGCTAAACAGTCCAAGCTCTTCTAATCTCCCCTTGCAGGACAAGCTTTCCATTGCCTCATCATCCTGACAGGCTTGCTTCAGCACATGTGCAGCTTCTGCTAAGCAAGATGATCTAAGAGCAAGTCCCTCTGCTCAAGGAGAAGTCGGGGTTTTGAGAGGTTTCTTCTTTGTTGTTGATGATTGGGGGGTTTTTGTTGGTTGGCTTGTTTGTTTCAAACAAACTTTCTCCCTTTGTTTTGGTCACTAGATTTTTCAATGTCAACATTTTAGCCTTCTCTGGTTCCCACGGGAGTTGCATTCTTCAAGCCTTTTTAAAAGCTCCCTGCACTCAGCCATCAGGACAGCCCCAGCACAGCCCATCAGTTGACCTCCCCACACCACGGACAGTGAGATGATAGGAAGGAGGGCCTGAGGCTGGAACAGCTTCATTTCTGCCCTCTGGGACAGGCAATTCAAACAGGAATGACATCCTAGCTGTCAGCACAAGGCAAAAGGAAAGCACGCTCGCAGCAAAACTGAACAGAAGCCTTTATCCCACCAAACTCACCAGGGTGGAGAAGTGAGTGGGGCTCAGCAGGGCTGTCTTCCTCCTCCTGCCCCTGTGCCTAGCACTTACAGGATGCTCATGGCACATGCTCACTCCCTCCTGCTTCATTTCCATTAGCATGGGATGATGCAACTAGACTTTTACTGCAATTTGCTGAGGAACACTGCTGTCCAAACTGATGAAACAGCAATTCAGCAGAGGACGCAGGAGGCACTTTAGAGAAGTGGCTGGGACACCAGACAAGCTTTCACCACATTTATCAAAGTGCCTGCAGTTTCATTTCAAGGCGGCAGCGACAGTTATAAATAATGAAAAGAGCTACTCTGCACCTAGAGCATTTTAATAAATAAAAATGTAAAAAAGAAGCCTAAACAGCACAGTTAGTTCTGCTTCTGCAACCTCTTATGTTTTCCAGCAATATATATATCAGCGATTCTCTCCTTTGTAGTCCCTGACAGCACAACTCCCCCGGGCGATGCACCTTTAGCACAGACATGATCTTTCAGATGCAGAGTGCATGCTACTGCACTTTTACTGGCAAATGCAGAGCTCTGGGTTTGTGTGTGTGCACACTCGTGTGTGCTCTTGTACATAATTTCACTCACAGCTGCTTGCTCAGCCCTCAGGCACAGAATAAACCAGATCAGGCACTTCCCTGCACACTCTAAGTTTATGCATACTCTCTTCCTTCCAATCACTACTGGTTTTGAGGATGGCATTTTCTGGGGGAGGATGCATTGCCTACTTTGTCATCCAGTTTTACCTCTTTGTGAAGAATGGCTAAGGAAAGCAGGAGAATACCTCCTGAAACAGCTCAGCCAGTGTTCCCCCTTCCTGCCCAGCAGTATCCCCATTGCATTGCTCATGAGGCAATTTAAAGGACAGATGACACAACGTTTAGCAGTCTTCCAGCACAGGCTCAGAGGGCAACATGAAGCCCACTCAGAGCATCAAAGCAACCTTTCCAATACCATTTTTCCTCACAAACTGTGAAAACACAGCCTGACCTCGTAGGACAGCAGGACCACCACACAAGTACACACAGCAGCACACGCACGCTGCCCACACCACATCCCGCTCTGGGAGGATTCGCTGCTGGAGCACTCACACACATCTCTGGAGGTCCGGCACAGTTCTGGTGGTGCAGCCTGTGACCAGGCTCCATGGAGATGCACCACTACAAATGCTGTGCTTTATTCAGCCTTTGCAAGTCTCGGGGAGCTGAGTCTCAGCTGCACACCCTGCGGCTCCTGCCCTTTGATGCCCAGCTTGAGTGATGCCCACCGTATGGCACAGTAAGTATGCCCTCTCTGCTAATGTAATTCACAGCCTAATTAAGGCCCTATGGAAAGGAGGCATTTTCTCCTGACTTGCTGCAAGTTATCTACACAGACTTGCTGAGATGCAGCAGTGGCTGCTGCCACAGCATCCGCTCTGCAGAACAGACAGAAAGGTGCTGTGGGGAAGGAAATGGCTTCTGCTGGAAAAATTGTCTTCACTGATGCATACCTAGAAGTGCCAGTCCTCTGGAGCTTCCCAGTCCCCCCTCCAGCATGGCAGGCAGAGTGAGCTGGGAGCCAGCCTGCAGCATCTGCTACCAGGGTCCTGGGAGTGCTGGAGAAATACACCTGCTGTGCCAGTGGGAACCCACCTGTCCTTCCCAGGCTGTTCAAACATACCTGGATCTGAAAGAAGCAGCACACTGTTACCAAAATCATGAAACCCTAACAGGCATAAGCTGTTTGTTCTCCCTCACCACCTACTCACAATGGTAGTCACTGTAGGTCACGCAGTAAAGCGAAAGAGGAACAAACAGCTCCCAGAGCCCTGTTTCTTTATGGATGTAAAAGGGCCAAAAAACCCCAAAAGCCCACAGAATGGAGCAAATTATATACCAGTGTCACAAAAATAATAATAATAAAAAAATTTAAAAGGGAGGAAAAGTAAATAACCTTGAGTCAAAGTATCCAAGTATCACTGTGCAGCCAAAAAGCCTGCTCATTTTGGGAAGGGTTTCTTTTCTTAGTGAATGCGTCCTGCTGAATTGTGCGGAGATGAGAGTGAAGAGATGCTCCCTTTGCAGCAGAGGAAGTGTAAATACAAAGTTCTAAGAATTCAGAATGCAGCTGTCAAGAGAAAACACTGAGCTGTTTCCAGGACCATATTTATAGCTGGATTTAGAGGGGTTTATATTTAAAGAAACTGTTGGGTTTGGGTTTTCTTGGAGGGTGACTTCTGCATTTCCTTTTACTTAACTGAGAGTCACTCAAGTCACCCAGGTGATAACCATGTGTAGATTCGTTCATAAAACTAAAATGTAACAAGCTGAGCTGAATTATCATCACAGTCTCGTATCTAAAGACTCTCAATCTGGAAATGAAATGGTGAAGGTTCTCATAGCAACATCATCTCAGTGTTTTACATGCCCAATATCCAGCAAAACAGTCTTCTAAAAATAAATGTAAAAAAAAAAAAAACACACAAAGAAATATTCACACTGAAATTACAGTCTTCTCCAAGTGCAAAAAAGACAAGATATTATTTCCAAAATGTCACAATTTGGAAACCTATTCATCAGAGACATTAATATTACAGTAACACAACCATCTGTATTTTTCTCTTCTTGAGTTCCCAACAAACTCCACTGTTTAAAAAAAGAAAAGAAAAAAGATCAGCTCAGCCACATATTATCTCTTAACATAACCAGAGCTGCTCCCTCTGAACAAGTTCCAGAAGCTGCACCAGTGTAAACTCTGTAAGAAGAGTGCAGCATTCTAAAGCTATCTGGTAAGAAGGTTCCCTCATGCAGAATTTATACACCCCAGAAGTACAAAGATTTCAACAATTTGTCGGCTGTGTAAAAACTTGCCTGAAGTTTCCATACTGAAAATTGTCACAGGAGCCCAAGAATTCCAGTGGGACTCAAACTTATTTTTCTCTGGGCGCCTTGTGCTCCATCATTTGGTAATATTAATATAAGCTCTGATCCTGCTGAGCTCTGAGCATCCATGATGCTCCCTAGGGAAGTCCATGGAGGCTGCCAGCTATCACAGCTCCACTGGAGTGCTGAGCATAAGAGCACTCCAGCCCTTATAGCCTCAAACAGCACCAAGTGCTGAGCTGCCTCAGAGCATGCTGCCGCTAACACTAATTTGGAAACATTTTTTAGCCAGTTTGTTTTCTATCTCTTTTTTCTTTCTCATGGCAAGGAGTAAAAAGTGCTCTTCTAATAAAGAAATTGTGACTGAGTTTCCAGATTAATTTCCATCCTTTTATATTACAAATAACTCCTCCCAAAAGTCCAAAATAAAGGCACCATCCTTCACACTGCTACTCAGGGCACCAATCCCCCGAGCCCAGGGAATAGGGAATGCTGGATTTCCAGTGCTTCTGCTGGCAGCAGAGAAACAGTCTCTGTTCTTCTCCAAGCCTCTACCACCAATCTGAATGAGACCCAAACTGCTGACAGGATTCAATGCCACCCCTGCACCACCAGTCCTATCGGGCTGCCAGGATGGGATGGAAGCTGAGGCGGTGAAGGCAAGACCTCCAGACCCCTGCCTGTGTTCCATCATTTGTGTGCTGCAGAGGGGTGTAGCTCACTTCAATTAAGGTCTTCATCAAAAAAAAGGAAATCAAGACTGCAGGAACTCAGCACCCAAGCAACAAATGAATAGTACTCAGTGGAAAAACCAAGAAAGCTAAAAAGAGGTGCAGCTGAATTAAAATTTTAAGTTACCAGAAGCATTCATTACCTTTACTTCTGAGCAATTTACCCATACACACAGAGGAGAAAGGTTTCTCCTTCATGTGTGCTGTGAACTAGCGATTTAACACATTGTAACCGGTTTTAGTGGGCTTTGTTTGCTGCCAGCCTTGGCAGAGGTCTGCCTGGCCTCATCACTGTCCCCACGCTCCAGCTGGCTCTTCCTACAGCAGCAGAGAGGGAAGCCTGCTCTGCTGCTGCCCCTTCTGTGCCTGCTCCACTGAATTTAAATGTCATCAGTGTGACACTATCTGGGGAAGAACACAAACAAACCTGGAATCCCTTACCTCTGCCCACAGAGGAAAAAAAAACCAAAAATCAAAAACTGATTCACAAAAGCAGCACCCACAGTCAGCCTGGGACATCACAGTGTCTGGAGTTCCTTCATGGCTTGCCAGTTGGGGTTTCTCATGCCACCGAGGGCTCCTGGATGCTAAAAGCAGTAGGAGAAGTAGGAAAGTTATTCCACACCCTGCTGGGAAGTGGAGGTTCCCCATGGTGGAGACCAATCCATCATGACACTTACACCAGCATCATTCAGAGGGAAAACTCAAAAAAAAAAAAAATAAAATTAGCAGAGAGCTGCAGCCCTCATCCACATCCGACTGTAGTAATGAGACTCCAGTGCTTCAAACCCAACCAGTTCCCTGTGGACAGCCCTGACAACATGCTCTGAGTGGTGGGATGCAGCAGGAGGCTTTGCCCAGGCTCAGTGGTCCCAGGGCAGGAGGTCAGATGTTGCTCCTCTGTCCTGCCTTTTACCCTGAAACCTTGGAGGTGGGGAGGTGCACCTGCGTGTCTGGAAACAAACGCCAATCCAGAGAGCTGGATGGCAGGACGTGTTTTTCAGAAGAGAACTTCAGGAACAAGGCACAGGTCAGCTTTGACCTGAGGCATCAGCATGAACTAAGGAGACAGAAGCCCTGGCCAGGATACAGGCTCACCCCCACGCACACACCCGCTCATCCTTCAAGCCTTTGGCAAAGGACCCTATCTCATCCTATCCCCTGCTACCACTCCAGTCCGACTTATCCCTCCCTTTTTTATTACCTCGGTGCCGCACGAAAACCAGCTGCAAGTCAAACAAGCCTCTGATAGACCATAAAGGCAGAAGTGGGAACAGGCTGGGACTGCTTAAAATGTGTGGCGTGTTGCCCAGGGCCGGGAGCCTGTCCCCCACCAGCCCGGCGCCCCCGGCTTCAGTGGAGGGGCTGAAAAGCCGCATTGAGGACAGCGGGGACGTCAGGGCTGGCTGAACATCCCGTCCGGGAACAGTGGGCTCCTTGTTCGCCCGCCGGGGCGGCGGGGAAGCCTCAGCAGAAAGCCTGCTATTCAAATGGAAATCAGGGCCTTGCACCCAGCCGGGAGGAGGAGGAGGAGGATTGCTGGCTCCTCACAAACAACGAGAAGATCGCTGGGAGACTTTGGATCGGGAAAAGGATACGGGGGCACGGGGATGGAGGAGGGGGAGACACTCTCCAGCACATACACAGCACAAGCGGATGGTGGAAGGGGGAGAACAAGTGAGAACAAAACCCTTTGTCGGTGAAGGCGAGGGAGCACCCGGTGTAACTTGCCCCATGAGAAGCAAATCTGGTAAGGCTGGGCATCTAACACATCCATGATCCCAAACGCAAATGAGCCACATTACACATGGAGAATAAAGGAATAAGGCCTTGAGCCCGTGGTCTTGTAGCAGGCCTGGTGCAGAGACATGCTGATAACTCGATGTAAAAATGGTTATCAAGTTCCAAGAAATGTTTTATTCTTCTTTAAACAACAGAATCTGTGAACCCATCCCTTTCTTTTCAAATTTTTTTACCCTGGTAGAGGAGTGGAACAAGGTGAGAGGAGGAGGGTAGTATCATCAGGACCTTGTGTTGGATTTTTACATTATAACATACCTTTCCAGTCTGCAAGGAAATGCTGCAGCTCTTCACACAAGCCATCTGAGTGAGCAATTCAGCAATGGAATAAATCAAGGCAAACCCTCAATAAATTAAACAAGAATTAAATTAATTAAGAGGAGATATTATGACTTCAATCACAGGAAATTCTACAAGCTAACCTGTGGCTTTATTTTCACAGCTGTGCTTATGCTACTCTGTGGTGCTATCACTCAAAATTAATTCTAGGCAGAATCACAGAATGGTTTGGTTTGGAAGGAATATTAAAGATCATCTAGTTCCAGTCTCCCTGCCACGGGCATGGACACCTTCCACTAGACCAGGCTGCTCAAAGTCCCATCCAGCCTGGCCTTGAACATTTCCAGGGCTGGGGCATCCACAGCTTCTCTGGGCAACCTGTGCCAGTGCCCTCACCACCCTCTCAGTAAAGAATTGCTTCCGAATACCTAATTTCAACCTACTCTCTTTCAGTCTGAGGCCTCTACCCTTTGTCCTAGCACTACACACCCTTGTAAAAAATCCTTCCCATGTTCTCCTGTAGCCCCCTTCAGGTACTAGAAGGTGGTCTAAGGTCTCCCTGGAGCTTTTTCTTCTCCAGGGTGAACAGCTCCAGCAAGAACCTGGGAGACAGTAGCTGCCCTACAGAGCTCAGCAACTGAGGTCAACTTCTCTCTCCTCATCCCAGTCTTCATCCCGGACTAGGCTTGACCAGGAAGGGAAATATCTCCTCCCCCAGCCTTGATTGCATCCTTTTTCCATGCATGATTTGTCTAGCCAGGGCACTGAAAAAAAGACAGAACCTAAAAATGACCTTTAGTTCATATATTCCTATCTTGGGCATGAGCAAAAACAAAAAGTTGGGGGTTGGTACCGGTTTTTCTATTTGGTGTTGTAGTTTCAGAGTAATTCACTGGGACTTACTCCAAAGTTCAATTATCACAGGACAAGATCACAGGCTACAAGAAATAAGAAATGATACACTGAACTCTGGTTTTTAATTGGGCTCACCAGGAACCTCATATGTCATTCACAGGACAGATATTCAAAACGAAAGTGTAAAAAGCAAGGGTTAAAGAAACAAATAAAATGTGTATGTCCTGCCCACCTTCTCCCTTCACTTTAGTAAGTAATTACTCATTATGTTTCTCATTCACTCTGTTTCTTAGCTATCTAATGGACAACAGGAACATACTTGGAAATAGAACTTTGGAGAAAACACAGGAAAGTTTAATTTTCCAGAAGTCTGACATTCTCCAACTCCACCAGTAGGTAAGAAAGTCTTTTTCTAAATCATTAAAATAAAGTACAAAGTGCCATGGACAGATGGAACAAAAGTGCATCTTTTCAAGGCTCACTGAGGTGGGAGGGAGGTTGCTTTGGTTAAAAAGCTAAACTTCCATACTGGCAAAGACTAATGTGTTCTGCAGAGAAATGAACACTCTCTCTCTCAAGTTATGTATTCCCCAAGGAATTAAGAGCCACACCAGCCCTAAATTCAATAGCTACTTATGCGCAAGTAAAGCATCTGGAGAGGGGAGGACAGGAAAGGGGAGGAGGATCACTTGCTGCCATTGATTCTTGTAGGAGAAAGCATTTCAGTTATCTCCAGGCAATGCCTGGTGTCCATTCTAGCCCTTTTACTGTTTGTGATTGCTTCACAACACACCATTAAAAAATTATTTACTCTCAATTCATGATCCATTTGAAAATTATTTACTCTTGATTCACAATCACTTGGTGAATGATTTAAGGAAAAAAAATCCCTTTCTATTTGAGAGAGAGTTAGTCTGCCTGCACCAGCTCTTGATGTGGTCAGTAACCTTGACCACAGGGTGCTGTGTCTTGTCACAATCTGACAGCAAGAAACCAAGAAAGCTAAATAGAAAATTTTCCTCCTTGCTCCCAGGAATACCATGCAGCAAAATAGACATCTCCCAAACACTGATGCAACTGAACCTGCCTTTACAAAGACTTAGGAGCAAGCAGACGAGGACAGCCAGACCCCACAGCTTCCCTGCACAGTGAACAGTATTTACAGACCCCACTGGGCAGCAGGATCCAGCTCACTGGAGCTGACAAGACATGGTGACCTCAGCACATGTTTCACTAAGGGCCTTAGTGCCTTTTCTCTGTGATGGAGAAGAGCAAGTGGGAAGGGAGGGATAAGGCCATGCCATCACCTGCTATTAGAACCCTGTTTGACCAGCTTCACCTCTCACTTCCAATCAACCTGCTGCAGCCCCAGGCACTGTGAGAGGCAGGAGGAAGGTGCTCTGGGAACTTCAGTCTCCCTCATGCTGTACAGGTGGCTCTCTGCCCAACCCCTGAAATACACCATCTATCTTGTTTCTGAATTATGGATTCTGAGCAAAAGCCTGCTAAGTTACAGTAGGTTGGGGGCCCAAGTTCAGGTAGTGCAAGTCCTTTCCATGCAAAAGGCTGGGTTAAACAGTGCTACAAAATACAAATCACATCCAGCCAAGAGACTGTTTTGTCCTCAACTTCCACTCTTTTGAATAGAAACAAGAGCAGGGAAGAGCACTATTGCCCCAAAAACATCTTTTGACCCCTGCCAGGGTAAGAAATGTCTCTGTACAGAAGAGACAGGAGGCATTTCAGAAATATTATATACCTGGAGGGAAAGGATGAAAGTGGCAATCCACTTTACAGAAATTTAAACTATCCCGATTTTAAAAATTCATTGCTGCTTCTTGTTACTAATTTAGCAATTATTAATCATTATTATCTTCTTATTATGTTAATTCACCTCCTGCTTAACCTCTGCAGTGTAAGTACCAGCCTTCATCAAGGTAGTTTATAAACAAACTGTCTAATCACAGAAGTATCAACACAGCTCAGGTATTCAGCCAGACGCTGCCAGAAAAGCAACAGCAACAGATGCCATATCCACTGGCACTGTTAAAATACAGCTGATTATGTACTAAAACAAACAAACAAATAA
>VYZQ01020693.1:9754-21812 GCA_013400655.1 Mystacornis crossleyi
CTCTCTCTCTCTCTCTCTCTCTCTTCACCCACACACTCACACCATTCTTGCGCTGCTGATTCAAGGGAAAGAGAGGCTGATGTTTTCTGCTTGAACTGGTCACCACAAACTGTTTTTCTTGAACAGGAGGAAAAAACACCTCCTGACAACTGTCATAAGTTCTCCCCTATCTTCACTTGTCTCTTCCTCTCTCATGCAATCCCCTGGGCTGTGTCATGCGAGAGGGCACGAAGGGCCACCACAGAGAAGTCCCGCAGGGGCATGGAGGCACACAAGGTTGCACCTGTACACCAGTCCCACTACTCAGGAGGCTGAAGAGCCACGTGGGATGAAAGACCTGAGAGCTGTCACTACAACAGAGGTCTGCTGAAGTGAAGCATAGCACTGGCTCTCTTTTATCCTCCACCCTCACCACACAGCTGAGGAAAACTAGAGAGCGAGCAAGGATCTTTCCACAGTCAAGAAGTCCACTGTGAGTCACCTCCCTCCTCTCAGCTTCAGAAAAAGCCCAAGCCCTTGGTGGATGAGCAACCGAGGGGCTTGGGTGTCTGACACCCATCATGAAGGGCTGATTAAGTCCGAAAGAGTCAGAGCCAGTGGGCTGCTGGAAACTGTGAACACAACAGTGGGGGTTCTGTGAGACAATAAGGGGCCCCACGATGAGGCACATGGATGGAAATGTATTGCCCTGTGCAAAGGTCAGCAGGTGCATGGGGGCTGGGATGAGCCCCCTGAGCACATGAGCTCGAGTGGGTTTCCCCCAGAGCTGCTGGAGCAGGAGGGTTCCTTCCTCACACCCCTCAGAGTGCCACAGCACACAGCCCCTCATTTCAGTGCTTATTTTTTCTCTCCTGGATGCTCCTTTCTCTCTCCCTGGACCATCTCAGCTGTGTCCCCTACTAGCCCTGGACTCTAGATTGATGAGTCACATGTGCCCTGGTTGGAGCTTAGCACAGACCCTTTCCTCATGCTGCCTGTGAACTGACCAAGGAGAAAAAGCCAGTGAATCAGCACATTTGAAAGATTAAAGAAGGGGGAAAAAAATTACAATAATAAGAAAAACAACAAAAGAAAGAACAGCAGAAAAAAGACCAACATGTTCTCAAAAGCTCTGAAAGAATTAGAGAGACTCTGTAAGAGACGGGAAGATCAAACCAAAAAAGGTAAGAGATGAAAGAAAAACATGAAGGGTACTTGCTGGGAAGTGTCTTCTACACTTTTTCCACTGGCTATACAGAAGCGAAACTTGTAAGAAAAACAACAGCGACCCAAAGAATTTCCACTAAAAGATGCTTAGAGCAGTGTCTCTGGTCCCTCCCTCCTCACGTGCCTCAGGCTTGTACTGGTTTCTTGGTCATGACGCATCTTCTTAGTGATATGAGGAAATTAGCTGCCCACCTGCAATATAAAGGCATTTAGGGAAAGGCTTTGATCAGAGAGAGAGAGAGAGCATGAGAGCAAGCACATCCCACTGACCCCTCTGTGCTCACCCACCCGCTCTAACACCTGCTTTGCCCATGCCTCATTTTTGCTAATCTCTTCAAGCTTTGGGCCTCATCAAGCACAGACCTGAGTGAGAGGCAGCCCCTCTCCTGGATGCCACCATGAGACCCGTGTCCCTGGTGCTGTTCCTCACCTTCACTCTGCTGGCTTTCACTGGTAAGAGAGGCTGAACATACCGGGGCGGGCAGACTAGCTCAGTAAGCTGAGTCTGGGTGTTAGTTGATCCCTGGAAAGGCTGGAAGGGAGGGTTTGTGCCCTTCCAATTCCACAGAAGGTGGCTGGGTATCACCCCATATTCTAACCCACCTTGGCAAAGATGGTAATCCCACGCCAGAGTGGGATAATATTGAGTCCCACTTTTGCTCAACTCTGCATCTTGTTACAGCTGGCCACATCCTACCGGAATTATCAGAGGGGCGAAGCAGGGAGCAGAAAGTGTGGATCAGAGAGGGGAGCTCAGCCGTGCTGCCCTGCCACTTGAGCCCCAGAAAGATGAGGGAGAGTTCAAAGCAGCTGCCTGACAAGATATCTGTGCTGTGGAAGCGGCATGGGGGAAGGTATGCCAGGTCCAAAACAGATATGAGTCCTTCTGGGAGGACTGGGACGGGTTGGACGCCCTTTGAGCCTCTTTTCTCCTTTCCCCACATAGCCTCCTTCCTGCCCCCTCCCTTGATCTCATGTTTGTCTCTGGCATGAGCCGCTCCATTGTCCTGCTTGCAGTGCGCACCAGGAGTCACACGGGGTGCTGGAAGTGGGGTACTCGGGCCTGCGGAAGACAGCACTGCTCATGAAGCCCCGGGTGTCACTCCAGGACTCCGCCTTACGCAATGGCAATTTCTCCCTGCGGATCGACCCTGTCCGGAGCGAGGACGCTGGGCTGTACGAGGCGTGGGTGAACTACAACACAGAGGTCCACAGCTGCCATGTGGAGCTGGGGGTAATCACAGGTAGGACAGGATGGAAAACCCGGAGAATGGCGATTTTAGGACCAGGGAGGTTGTAAAGGTGGTATAGGGTGGGGACGCCATGCTTGGCAGGGCAGGTTGGAGTACAGGCAGCACCCTCCGGAAAGTGCAGTTTCCTGCTGTCTGCCCTCAGCTCTGAAGGGACAGCTGCCTGAGGGATAAAGTAAGGACAGGGCGGGCACAAAGGGCTGGTTTGGCAGTTCCCCTGTGACCTTAGCTCACCCCACAACCCAACACCTTCTTCTTTTTGCAGTAACCCTCAATCCACCCAAACCTGTGATAGAAAATGAGCTGCTGTTGATAAGCTGCAACTCCAGCCACCGGGCCAGCCTTGTGGAGACATGCTGGTTCCACAACGAGCACCTGGGCCCCACCTCCAGGACCTTCTGCTCCTCGTCCGGGGCTCTCTCCATCCTCCATCCAGCCATGAGTGATGCGGGCTCCTGGCGCTGCCAGCTTCGGTACTCTGATAAGGAGATCATTTCTGCCACATACAACCTGCAAATTCTGGGTGAGCTCAACCTCTGTGTTGATACACCAGCAACCCCAAGCTGATCCCCTTGAGGTGACTGACTAACCCCAGTGGCCCCAGCTTCCCAGCTCCCACCTTGTCCTCACTTCCCAGGTCAGTCACCTCCCTGAGGAGCTCTTTCCAGGCACCACCCCACATTGTCTTCTTTCTCTGGCTCAGGTTTTGACGGCCCAACCAACCCTGCGGTCTATGCTGCAGCCGGCTCTGCAGCCAATCTGCCTTGCAGTCTTAGCTACCTTCCCAGTGCCTTTGGGATGAATGTGGTGGCAGCCCACTGGAGCCACCTTGCAGGAGGACATTTGCAAGACTGGGACATCTCCCAGAATCTGAGCAGCAGAAGTTTCCCGCTGCATCTCCCCGCGGTGGGGCCGGGTGATGCAGGGCAGTACCGCTGCACTGTCTCTTTGGGCCCCAGGACAATCAGCAGGGACGTGACCTTGGCCGTGGTTACAGGTGAGAGGAGAGACTGGGAGGTGCGTTGCCTCTCTGGAGTCCCTCACTGCCGATAAACCTCCCCACCTGTCAGTGCAATGAGCACGGGTAGCTCCTGGTCATAGGTTCCCATCCTGGGGCAGGAAACAAGATCTCTGTTCAGGGCATTGCAGTGCATTGGACTCTGCTGGAATCAGGAGTTTTCCTGATTTCCTTATTCCTGACTTAATTATTCCTCTTAAGACTGAGAAAGACAAAGAAAATAAATTAAAGGAAGTAATAAAGAAGAGATGCAATAGAAGAAGGATGTATGAAAAAGAGATGTAGACATGCATGTAGTCTTTCCTGAGGTTACTTTTTCCCTTTGCCACAGTGACTCCGAGCATCCAAGGACCGGTTTCTGAGGGGAATCGTTTGCTGCTCATCTGCAGCCTCACGCACTCCCAAGGACATGAAAGTTTCCAGTGGAGGCACCTTCACTCAGCCCCCACTAAGAGCAAGCTGGCTGTGGCTACTCCCCGTAACTTGGAGGGCCACAGTTCCCAGATGGGACCTATCTTGGAAATACCCCAAGTGTCACAAAAGGACATGGGCACCTGGGAATGTGGTGTATATGGCCCAGAAGGCAGACTGGGAGCAGTGGAGTATAACCTGCAGATCACAGGTACCATCCCCCATGGGTCTGCAAACAACCTCTCCTTCTCACCCTACTTAGTTCTCTGGTGCCGTTTCCTCTCTCAACCTCACCCTGTCCTTCTCCCCTTGGACCACTTGGATCCCATCTTCTTGTCATCCTCTCCTAGCTTTCACCATTTCTGCAAGTTGCTCCTTCCAGTTCCCCACACTCCTTCCCATTTTGCCTGTTGTTGTGCTGTCCCAGCCTTTCGTCGGTGCGAAATCAACCGTCCCTTCCTTCCTAACTGTGGTTCCTCCTCACAGGTGCCCAGGTCTCCAGCGCTCCCTCTATCTTCAGTGGGCAGGTTACTTTTGGGCTCATACTCACCCTCTTCCTCCTGCTTGCCATTTGTGTTGTGGCTCTGGCCCTACAAAAAAGAGTAAGTGTCCATCACCCCATTTCTGTTATTTTTCCTGTACATCCACCCTTATTTGACCTTCCCCAGAGTACTCCAGAGAGAGAAGTGAAAGGTCCTGGGGACACAGTGGCCAGAGGAGGTATGGGGCTGCAGCAGCCTGCTGAGAGTGTCATGGACACAGAGTGAAAGCTGTACCCGGGGCATTGGCAGGTCTGGCTAACCGTGGCATTCCTCTGGGGGCAGGTCAGACACCTCAGAGAAGGAAGAAAACCTCCCAAGAGACAATCACTGCCCATCTTTGAAAAGCTTCATGTTTATTCCCCCAGAGATCAAGCCACTATGTGGTAGAGGAGGGCTAATTTCCAGGCTTTTCTAGATGCCCTCTCTCTCTCATTCCTTAGCTGGATGCTTTAATGTAACCATCTCCTGTTCTGTATCAATGCCTGCTGGTACCCAGACTCTGATCTCAATGCAGGGCTCTTCTTTCTGGCTCAGCCCTCACACCTCAGCTCTCAGCTTCTGGCAACTTAGTGCCCTTCATTTGCTCAGCTTGTTCCAGTATCTTGTCCTCTAAAAACTCTACCTTGCATTTATGATTCCCAAGACCAGGCCAGGACTAATCCTTCCCCAGCACGTCACTGAAAAAAACTGTGCAAACAAGTCAGACCGTTTCTCTGCGGTTTTCATATTATTGCTCTGCAAATAACATAGCAAAATCATCCTTCAGGGTTTCCTTCTGCAGACAAGGGACAGCTTTTGGGAGTAGCTATGATGCAACTGCCTCCTCCTTAGCCTCATGGAAAGGGCCCACGATGACAATTCTGGCGGGAAAGGGGCTGGGCGATCAGAGCGAGATAAGTTTGGAAGAGCTTACCCTGGTGAAAGAGCTGGGAGCCTTGAAACTGCCTTAAGCTGAAGACAAGGGATGTGACAGAATTGATGAAAAGTCTTAGCAAGTCCCAGTGGCTGGAGACTGAAGGCAGGCAGCATCACAAAAAAAGCAAGGTGGAAATTTTTAAAAAACCACTGTGGGCAGCCCAAGAGCAGCTCGTGACAGTTTCTTCGTCATCTGTCCTTAACCAGCACTGATGGTAAAGGATAATATGAGGCAGAAATCTATGGTTTCTGTGTGACTCTCTAGACTGTGCAAGCCCAGGGCAAGGTGATCAGAACCAACCTTTCTGGCCCAAAACCTTGGAGAGGAACCCCTTGACAGTGTACCTGTAAAGCCTCAGCTAGCAGGAAATAGGATGCCTGTGTGTCCAGCTGTTCACATAAACAGCTCTCGTCCCGCCAGGATATTTACCACCCCAAAGCATTTGCATATGCCCCCATGGCCCTGCTGTGCTGAGCAAGCCAGGCTCCTGTGTTGCAGCACGGATCCTCTATCCATGGGTGTTCCTCGACTGGCTTTGGATGGCCCTGCTTTAGCAGAGGCGTTGGGCTGGATCATCTCCAAAGGTCCTTCCGACCCCAACCACCCTGTGATTCACACCCTTCTCTGCACAGACTCCCCGCTGGGCTCATCCTCCGTCTGAGAGCAGATGAAGTGCCTTGAGCAGAGATATCAGCTCTTCTCTGGTTCTCTCCCTCTCTCTGCTGGCATCCTCTGAGATTACATTTGCTGTTCCTGCGCTGGTTGGACACCGGCTGCTCCGCACGGTGTATCATGCACACCCGATGGGCTGTTGCCCACACATTAGGAATTCCCATTCCAATTTCCTGGCCCTATCAATGTCTGATCAGTACTGTTGCATTTTGTTGATTTGTCATTCAGTTTAGTGCTCCGTTCTCCTAAAATATCTGGGTCTTGCATGACATTCTCATCCTCCTTCTTCCAAATGAGGCTCCTCAACTTTATCAGCTGCATAACTCATTAGCACTTTCATGCTCTCTGTGCCAATAATGACTGGTCTTTGAAGACTTGTGCTTTTCATTTCCCTTCAGCCTGGCAGAAAGCTGTCAGCAAGACCCCAGTCCCTTCCTCTTAGCCAAGATAAAACCTACCACGCCATTCTCTAACTAATCTCATCCTTCTTGCTGTACTGACTGTCTGTGTGTCACCCTATACTTTACTGCTATCAGGGGCCCTGAGATCTATCTCTTTTTCACTGTCTAGAAAGTCACTTGTGAAAGTGGTTCTGTCTTTAATTTGTTCTTATCTCATTTTGCACTAGCCTTCATGCCTTTATTACCTCTCTCCGAAAAGGTGGTGTAAAATCTGGCATACCATCAAACCTGACAGTGGCCTGGCCATTGCCCAGATCAGTCTTTGCCCTCCCTTAGGCACATCCTGTGTTATTCCTTATGCCCCTGACACCACGGAGGATCATGTTGAGCCAGCATTCCCCAGAAGAAATTGCTTGTATCAGAGAGTGTCTTCTTCCCTGGCTCTGGGAGGGAGTGGGAGCCTTATGGTTGCAAGGACTCTCTTCCATGGCAGGGAGAAGCTCAGACTTGTGCCATTCAGTCTCTCTCCCGTGTCTGATGTAGCCTCTTGCTTCCCTTTCAGGGAAAGGGGCAGACTCCTGCCTTGCCAGCACTGGAAGGGATGTTTGCAGTCAATGTACCGTGGAAGCCGATGGAGGAAAACCCAAAAGGGAAGATCCAGCAAACGGAGTGCTGATGGAAGCAGGGGCATCGGGGCTAGTCTGCACGGGAGGATGAAACTCTGTGTGCCACGCTGCAGAGAGATGGGCACCACGCAGACCTCTCAGGAGGGACTAGGGATGGCAGGAGCAATGCAGGGGACCTTGGGAGCTCTGTACCTGCAGAGGGGCTGGAAGCTGCAGCCAGGGCAAGGCAGATTCACTGCTGCAGTCGGGTGGTCAGCAGCAGAGATGCTTTGGAGCTGTTGGGAGTATCTGAGCCAGTAGCTTCTTCCTGCTTCAGTGCCATATCTCTGTCCCATACTTTGCCCCTCCTTTGTGGCCTCTCTCAGTCTGTCCCTGGCGGAACACTTGGATGCAGGACATGGCTGGAATCCATCTCCCCTGCAGCCTGACAATGTCTCCCCCATGCTCATTCTCTTCTCTTCTCCCTCTCCCTGCACTGCCCTGCTCACTGCCCTGTTGCACGTTTTGAGCATTTTAACTTATTAGAAACTCATTTTAGAACTGAAAATAAATCCATGTGACAAAAAACCTGCTGACCCCTGCGTGTGCTTGTGGAGGATCGTGCCTATTTGACGGAGCCGGGTATACCTCTGCCTGTGTGAAGCCATTTCTAAGGCTTTTTCTGCCTTCTCTTTCTCTTTCAGTTCTGTTTTATTGAAGTTGCCTGTTCGTTTCTGACGTTCTCACAGTGGGGTAGGGGAAATTAAATGCCACTAGAGAAGGAAGAATTGCAGGTTCAGTCTCTCCTTTTTATTGCATTTCAGAGCCTTCTTTTCTTTTTTTTTCTCCCGTCTGGCTGTCCTTGTTCATTCATTCATTTATTCCTTTAGTTCTCACATTTTCTTGAAAGATCTACAAGTGATGTTATGGCTCTTTGTCACTCTCCTCCTGCTAAGGATATACTTAGCAATGTAAGCCTGAGTCTGCCAGGCCCTACCTCTCAAGACTTTCAACGTGTTTAGGTTTCATGTAGTCAGAGAATGCTCTTCATGTCCCCTCTGAACAGCCATGGAGGACTGTGGTACTGCTCTTGAAAAGCCATTGAATGCCACCCCAGAAGAAACACTCATTAGTACAGGGAGTCACTTTTAGTACAGGGAGTCACCATTTCTCCCATATGGGTCCCCAGGCTGTGGCTGCTCCGTGCTCAGGATGGAAGATTCTCTTGGCTTGAGAGAAGGTCACCACAGCCAGGCCAGCTTTTCATTCTTCCAGCCAGTACATGAACAGACCTTCTCACTGTGTGGCTCTCACCTTCCCTCCCCAAAAATGTTCAGGCACTCAGGTAGTGAATGCACTCTGGGATCCTTACACTGCAGGTAGTGCAGCAGCACCCAAAAGTCACAACTAGCCCACTCCAGGGAGCACATCTGGACTCCAGAGCTCCTCAGCTCCTCAGCTATCCCTGTGTTTTACTGAAAATGACACCCCTTTCTCCACTGAATCCAAGAGAAGTGCAGCAGAGCTGCGAGGTAGACTTGTCTGCTTCAACCATCCTGTGCAATTTCAGGCAGACCCTGGAGCAGAACCAACATAAGGCAAGACAGTCCAGCGTGGTACCAGCATCTTCCTAGGCAAATGATAATGCTGCCATTTTTCTCAGGCTGGAGTGATCTGTCTAGCTCAGTCACGTCTCTCTGCCAGATGCTTTGAAGGTAGAGAAAAGGTTGGTTAACCCCCATGGGGTTGAGGGGCAATCCAATATTCATCAGGAACACATCAAGTTCTCTCAGTGCCTGGCAGTGGTTTGCTCTCTCTTCTCACACTCAATGGGATGCTTTTTCCCCCTGTGGATAGCAGTTTCAGCATTACCTGTTATCGGCCTGGATGCCCTCATTGCTCAGATGTGTGCCTGGTTTGTCTTTAAACCTCCCTGTTTCCTGGTACTCTCTGACTTCCTCTGGCAGTCAGTCCTCAGATCTGCTTATTCACTGTGTGAAAATGGTTCCTCTCTCAGTTTTGAACTGAAAACTTTCCATTTTCACCATCTGTTTTCTTTTCTCCTGTCACAAAGGCTGGGAAAAGAGGGACTCACAAATCCATCGTACCCTGTATGGTCATTATTTTACCACGTTTTACCACATCCCCTTTTTTGTTATTTCCCACTCCCCTCCTGACTCACTGCATTTCAGGTACAAATCTCAGATTTTGGGACTTTCTCTCTGACAGTTTGCACAGGCCCATCTCTATGCATGGTCAACTCTGCTCAGGTCCTTTGCTCTGGAAGAGGAGGCAGCAGCCCGGCAGGGGAGCAGTGCTGGTTTTACACAGAGACACAGAGCCTTTCTCTGCATTACTTCCACCCAGCCCTTCAATGTTTTGTCTGCTCCTCTGACAGAAGTTCAGCAACACTGAACTTGTACCCAGCTGTTCCCTGTGCCTGTCATGACAGGCAGATGCCTGACATGGTGCAGTTACAGTGAGCAAAAGCCTGGAAGTATTTATGCAGTTTAGATTTTCCTTCCTAGGAAGTATGAAAATATTTCCAAATCAAGATGGCACAAGGCAAGTCAGTAGAGTTGAGGTAGAAGGACCAAGAGTCTGTATAATAAAGCAAACAAATCTGCAAATCTTTCAAGTGGAGTCAATAAATAGAAACAGGAAATAAAGCAAATGACATATGAAGGAAAGAGACCTGATGCTTTTCCATAAGGATACAGCTATAGGTACAAAACGCAGATAAATATTTTCAACTTACCAGAATGTGGTGGTTGATCCTGGCTGGGTCAAACCACCAAAGCTGCTCTATCACTCCTTTCTCTAACTGTATGGAAGACAGAAAGTATAACAAGAGGCTCGTTGGTCCAGATAAGGACAGGGAGATATCAGTCACTGATTATCATCACAAGCAAAACAGACTTGCCATGGGGAAATTATTTGAATTTATTACCAATTAACTAAATCAAAGCAGGATACTGAGAAAGTAAACTCAAATCTTAAAAGACCTCCTCCATCCCACTCTCCATTCTTCCAAGGCTTAATTTCACTCCCAGTTTTCTCTACCTTCTTCCTCCCAGTAGTGCAGGGGAAGAGGAACAGGGGTTGCAGCCAGTTCATCACACATTGTTTCTGCCACTCTTTCCTTCTCCTCAGAGAGAGGACTCCTCACACTCCTCCCCTGCTCCAGCATGGGGTCCTTCCCACAGGAGACAGCCCTCCATGAACTTCTCCAACATGAGTCCTTCCCACAAGCCGCAGTTCTTCACAAGCTGCTCCAGCGAGGGTCCCCCACGGGGTCACCAGTCCTACCAGCAAACCTGCTCCAGTGTGGGCTCCTCTCTCCACAGGGCCACAGGTCCTGCCAGGACTCTGCTCCAGTGTGGGCTTCCTACAGGATCACAGCCTCCTTTGGGCATTCACCTGCTCTGATGTGGGGCTCTTCCACGGGCTGCGGGTGGATCTCTGCTCCCCTCCATGGGCTGGCTGCAGGAGGACATCCTGCCTGCCTCACTGTGGTCTTCACCGTGGGCTGCAGGGGAAACTGCTCTGGCACCTGGAGCACCTCCTGCCCTCCCTTCTGCACTGACTTTACTGTCTGCAGGGTTGTTCCTATCACATATCCTTACTCCTCTCTCTGGCTGCAGTTGTTAATTTTTTTTCATCCCTCTTAACCGTGTTATCCCTGATGCTCTACCACCATCACTGATGGGCTCAGCCTTGGCAAGTAATGGGTCTGTCTTGGAGCCAGCTGGGATTGCCTGCATCCATCATGGGGGAAGCTTCTGGCAGCTTCTCACAGAAGCCAACTCCGCAACTCCCCTGCTATCTAGACCTTGCCACAAAAGCTTATTGCACAGTGGATGAAAACTTTAAAAAAACACAGGAAATCCAGTGGATTCCCTTTTAGCAAAAAGGAGGGCTTAAGGAGTGCAAAGAAAATGTTATGCATGCAAATGCCTTTGCGTAGGACTCCTCCAAATGGAATAGGAAGACAGTCTTTAATCCCAAACTAATCTTTTTTCAGTAAGAAAGATCAGCATCATTAGAAAAAATCATAACTAGGTCCAGATGTTCTGCATCCCAGACTTCCGAGTGATTTACAGTGAGAGGCTAAGTGCTAGCAAATAGCATAATCTGACAAAGGAGCAACAAGAAAAACACATCCATTGTGGTCTTTGTGCATTCTGCACAGCCTTTTAAAAACAGTAAAATGTTAAAACCAGATCTCAAATTATGTAGGATACTAAGGCACACTGAGTTCTATACTTGTTTGTCAAATTTATGGGAATAATATCTGCACCAATCCTGAAAAAAAAAACCCATGACTTAGAACTCTGCTTGTATTTCTTCAGCACTTTGATGAATAAACCCAAAATATGTAGGGTTTTTCATTTTGCCTTCTAAAGGCAAAACCGTCAAACCAAGCTCCTTATGGGAATACTGTTGTTGTGGGTACTGCATCTTGTGCCACTCACTAAATTCCAAAGCATCTCAGACAGTCTTCTCATAGCTGTGGATTCCATCATGCTCAAGAGTTTCTCTCCTAGGTTTCCATCCCTCTGGCCTGCCAGTTCAATGTGACTCCCTCCAAAAGCTGCCATATGGCGTGCTCTGAAAAGGGCGTCACTCCCACCTGACCGGATGGGTCTCAGAGGGTCTCATGGTGGGAGGACACAGGGCACTCCTGGTGCCCGGGAACACAGGAGGTCACACACAAGGGCAGATTCTGCAAGCATTTGGTAATTTTCGTTCTTACTGAGGTTTCTCATGTTCCTCTTCTTTTACAGGCATTGTGTGTCTTCCCTCTTGTCACCAGGTCAGCATTCCCCCTTTTTGCAAGGAAAATGACACAGGTTTTGGACCAAGGAGGACACACCAGCAAACTCCCTAACAAGCCTTGGGAGCTGTCAGGAGCTCAGTTAGGACCCTCTGCTCCCCAGCCCTTCAAAATCCTGAATTAGATATTAGGGAGAAACTCCTTACTGTGAGGCTGGTGAGACGCAGGAACAGGCTGCCCACAGAGAAGCTGTGGATGCC
>VYZQ01020693.1:22251-39846 GCA_013400655.1 Mystacornis crossleyi
GTTGCAAAGAGAACACTGCTGGCCTTTGAAGCCGCTGACAGTCAGGTGCCTGAAGATCTGTTTTTTATGCTGTGTCAAACACTTGTCCTTCCTTCTCTCCGACACCACTGCGCAATCACTAATTTTCCAAAATATCTAGGTAACTTTTGCCTGTCAGACTACAGAGGCACACTCATAGCCCCCACTGATGTGCAGGGAACTTGGTTTTAAGGAGACGGTCTCCAGAGGCACCTTGGCTTTCCAGTGAAGACAGTTAGAAGGTCTTTTTCAGTATCTGATTTCTGAGACCCTTTTCTCCCTTTATCTCACTTCCTTGGAGAGACTCAGTGTCTCTGCAGACTATGACCATCGCCCAGCACAGTCTGGAAGCTTCTTCTCTCCGCTGAGAGGATCTGTTTCTCTCCAACCCCAGCCTGCAAAAATATTGCTGCTGGTAGGATTAGAGCAAAGAGAGACAGCGCAAAGTGTCTCTGCAGGGGATAAAGCAGGGAAACATGACAGCCACTGATTTGTGTGGGGAGAGCCGTGTGTAGTGCTCAGGCTCTTATCGCTGTGCCGCAGGGTCAGTGTGTGATGCTGGATGAGCCCCCTTTCCCCAGGGGTGCAGTACAGCAACTGTCCCAGCGAGGTGAGAACCAGACTTGCAAAGAACTTAAAAACCAGTTAAATATTTATGAGGAATATTACATTCAGAAGAGAGACTGACTGGCTAATATTATTCATCCCTTCTGGATTCTGATGTTTAATTAATGCTTGCAAAGTGCTTTGAGATGCGTGGATGAAAGTGATACAAACACGTCACTGCACACTGTGACCCTTGGTCCCAGAGGTACCTGCTCACTGCACAGCTGTAGCAGCTCCAAGAGATGGATCCCCACCCTAGTGGATGCAGAACAGGCGTTTTCACAACGTGACAAGCCTGAAGCTTTGTCACCTCAGACCCACAGCCCTGCTTCTCCCTGCAACTCTGCAGCAAGTTCAAGTGCATTTTGCAATTTACCCCTTCAGGGAATGCTATTTCTGGTAAATATTTGCAGTGACATTAACCAACTGTTTAAAAACAAGCCAATGTTTCTGCATTACAGCGTGCTGGGGAGACAAAAAGCAAGCCAGAATCTGTACAAACCAAAGCATCAGCTCAATGCCCCAGATCCCCAAGCACTGAGACGCCACGGCCTTACAATCCCAACCTGAATTTTCTTAACTCTTTTTTTTTTCCCAGGACAGCCCCTCTCTGGCAGCTGGAGACCAGAAAGGACATTTCTATTTGACACAAAGGAGAGTTTTGAACCTGCTGATGTGATACATCAGGTTCTTGCAGGAGAGCTGTGTTTCAAAAAAGGGCTTTCACAAGTTCTGGGCACTGGCAGAGCGCCCATCCCATCCCATCCCATCCCATCCCATCCCATCCCATCCCATCCTATCCCAGTGTTTGTATCCCACACCGGGAAGTTCCTGTCTCATGCAGGTGACTTCCTCTCTGAGATGGGACATCATCTTTCTCCAAAGTCACAATCAATGGAGAAGCTCTTGTGCTCGAGGCCTGATTGCTGCTGTTCCTGTCACAGCTGGTGGCACATCGTGAACCTTGCTGCTGTGGCTGTCTGTCCCTGCTCCCCCCAAAGCCTGGTTGCATCTCGCATCCCCACCCTCCAGACAAAGGGGCAAGTCACTGCCAAAAGGAGAAGAGTGGGTGGCACAGAGATGAAATCTCAGCTGTGTCTGGGGCTCGGTGGGTTTCCGCCACCTTGGCTGAGGCTGGGATTCAGAGAGAGAAAGAGACCAAATGTGGGTGGAAAACCACAAAAGCCCCCTCCTCCACCCTACAGAGAAGGGAAACAGCTGAGATTCAGTAGCGGTACAGGTTGGTGCAGGTTACCAAAGAGTAACTTTATATTGGGTTTGCAGGGCAAGGTTTTGGTACTGGAGGGGCTGCGTCGGTGGCTTCTGTGAGATGTGAGAGGGAGCTGTCCCCATGTCACTCAGAGCCACGTCCAGACAGCCCCAAAACAGACCCACTGCAGACCAAGGCTGAGCTCATCAGTGATGCTGGTGTCACCTTTGTGACACTGTATTCAACAAAGGGTAAAAACCTGTGCACAGCAGCTGTGGGAGACAGGAAGGACAATATGTGGGAGAAACAGCCCTGCAGACACCAAGATCAGGGGAGAAGGAGGGGCAAGAGGTGCTCCAGGTGCCAGAGCCGAGATTCCCCTGTAGCCCATGGAGAGTCACTAGGTTTTCTGGCAGAAGCTGTGGCCTGTGGAGGACCCACGCTGGGTTCTAGATGAGGTTATCCAGCACCCTGCCCAATCACACCTTGAAAGCCTCCAGCAATGGCAACTCTGCCATATCCCTGGAGAGGTTGTTCTGGTGAATGATTGTTTTCACTGTAAAAAATGTCTTTCTAATGTCAAGATGAACACGAAGAACTGCAGTCCATGGGAGGCACCCACATCAGAGCATTTCTTGAAGGACCCCACGGTGGAGCAGAGGAACAGCATAAAGAGGAAGAAGCAGCAGAGATGGAGTGCTATGAACTGACCACAACTCCCATGACCTGTCTCCCTGCGACATTTTGGGGGAGGAAGGAGGAACAGAAGAGTCGGGAGTGAAATTGCGCCTGTGCAGAAAAGAGAGGTGAGAGAAGCTTCTTTTAGTTTTTTGTGGGTTTTTTTAAAGTTTATCACTTTATTTCATCAATTTATTTCTTTTTAATTTGCCATAAATTAACCTTTCCCCAAGTTAAGTCTGTTTTGCCCATGACAATGCTGGGAAGAGATCTCCCTGTCCTTTTCCTGACCTGAGAGGGTTTTTCATATCTTCTCCCTCTGCCTTGCTGAGGAGGGGGAATGAGAGAGCAGCTGGGTGGGTGCTGGCAGACAGCCAAGAGAAAAACAACACTTCTATAAAGAAAATATTATCTCATCTCACCCTAAATCTCAGACATACTCCACAGACAGGTGGGGCTGGGGTCAGCTCCTCAGAGGTGCCTCCTCTTCGTGGTGGTGCAGGAGACAGGCTGGGAAATGGAGCTCAGATGACTCTTACATCTGTAGGAGGTGCAGGCTGGGTCTGGATCTGCTCAGATAACCTGTTAGTTTGTGAGCTTTCCTCCTCGGCAGAGCGGAACCAGCTCCCAACCATTCATTTCTAAGTTCCAGCCCCGTCATGGCCTCCATCGGCTGCCATATGGCCAATAGGCTCTCTCTGTTTTGCACACTCATTCTCCCCACCACTGCCATACATCGCCTTCCGCTAAGGTCCATTTCTGTTCGCACCCAGAGCCGAAATCACGTGCCTTTGGAAAAATCACCATCTGCCGAGAGAGGTCGGCGGATGTCAGCAGAACCTGGACTGGCAGCAAGACCTTGCTGTCGCTCTGGCTGGAGAGGAGGAGACATCAAGGCCAACCAAACATCTGCTTGCTGAACATAAACTTTGTTCCTCTTTTGTTTCAGCTATAGCTGGGTGAGATCTGTTTTGGCAGCTGACAAACACAAGGAGACAGAAACACAGAGGCTGAGAGAAAAGAGGTAAGCAAACCGTTTCTTTTGCTAAGAGGCCAGCCTGTTTTCGGGTTTTTTAATGCTACAAACTTTATTACTCCACTTAAATTGCTGTTTCGACACGGATGGATTGGCTTTGCCCCGCTTAAAGGTCTGTTGCAAAACCATCTTAAACCTTTGATTTGATACTGCTTTTGGCTGTGCGATACTCTGAGGCCTTTTAATTTTAACTAAAAACTGTTTGTCTCCCTGGATTTTTCTCTGCAAGGGGCAGAAATAAAGGGAGCTACGAAAAGCTCAACCTGCCTCAGATCCTGGGGATCTCATGGATCTTTTAAGCCCATATATAGGGAACTATGTCCTATATGAGGGCCTGTCACTGGTGACTGCATATCCCCAAGGGCTGCAAATGCATCGGGGAGCAGCCCTCTACCAGCTGCCACTTGCTATCACCTTCTCCATGTACCCTCCAGGAAGGGGAACTTTATTCTAAAAAAAGCCTGCAAAAATAAGATGATGCCAGTCTCTAGCTAAGTAAGGATGTCTGCTTACATCTGTACGTGCTGAGACCGGAGGGGTCTGTTCTGCTAATCCAGGCTGACTGGCTCACTGCCTGACACTAGCTGCCAATGCAGCCTGATCCATTAGCTCAGGGCTGAGTGAGCAGGATTTCTTGGAAAAAGAGGGATCCCTTCAATTTAAGGACAACAGAAAAGAGACTTACTTACCCCTTCCATGGGCTGCTGTGCTGTTGAAAGCAGGAGTTTCATTTCTGGTTGAATTTTTCAGCTTTCAGGATATCAGCGTATCCTACTCGGCCTTTGTCAGCCACCTCAGATATTCCTTCCTCCACATGGTGCATTAAGTTCGAGTTCAGGTTATTACTCAGTGTTCTCCACTACGAACTCAGCTCTCTGTGGTGCAGGTTAGAATCATAGGATCACAGAATGGTTTGGATTGGAAGGGACCTTTAAAGAACATCTTGTGTGTCACAGGCAGGGACACCTTTCACTAGACCAGGTCACTCAAAGCCTCATCCAGCTTGGCCTTGAGCACTTCTAGGGATGGAGCAGCCACAGCTTCTCTAGGCAACCTGTTCCAGTGCCTTATCACTCTCTGAGTAAAAGATTTCTTCCTAACATTTGATCTAAAACTATCCCCTTTTAGTTTAAAACCATTCCTCCTTCTCCTATCACTATCTGTCCACGTAAAACGTCACTCTTCATCTTTTTTATAAGATGCCTTTAAGTATGGAAAGGCTGTGATGGTGGAGGACGACGGAGGTCTCTCTGACCTTTCCTTTGTCTTCTCCAGTGTCTCACAAATGTCTGCCAAAGCTGCCTGCAGCACAGAAGGGCTTGGCTCATCGAAGCTGGGCATCCACCTCATCCCCACAGGGGATCTTGAGCACCCAGGGACAGCGCCCACCTGATCTGCCACAGCCTCATGTGGGGAATCTGTATTCACCAGAGCAAAATTAAGGAGGGGTGGTACCCAAATGTCATGCCAAGCACATACAGGGCTTGGAAGGGTGATGGAGGACCTGATTTCAGAATGCATCACAGTGCCTTGATTAGTCACAGCCTCCAGTGGCTTTAGAAAGGCAGGTCTTGCTTCTGCTTGGGCCAGAAGGGAGCAGCCTGGGCTGCAGAGACGGAGCCACTTCTTGCGGCCTCCACATGGTTCCAGGCATATGACTGGGCATGGGGTTCTTTATGGCTGAAAGGAGCTCAGCTGGTGCTGAAACAGCGGCCTCACCACCCTGCCTTGTCCTGGTGGTGGGACATCTCTTGGGGAGGATCAGCTGCTTTCACCTGTGTGATCCCACGGACCCTGGTCCAGCATTTCCCTCTCCCAGGAGCTCCAACGGGAGAGTGGCAGCTGTTCTCAGATGAGCAGACAGAGGTGCTCAGGGGGAAATCGAAGCAGGGTCAAACAGTCCAGGGGGTCAGTAGGGATGGTGAAATGACCTTCACTGCTGTCATAACTTTGCTCTCTGCTGGCTAATTTCATTGCACGTGGTCCCTTACCCTGCCTGCTGCTCACCTGACATTTGCTTTAATGTAAAGAAGTAAATTCAGAGAAACCACTATTTGGTAAAAGAGCCAAGTCAGCTTTGTTTCAGATTTTTAAACTGAGAAGAGGAGAGGTGAACCCCTTTAGCCCAGAGCCCCACAGCTGAGCCTAACTCTCAAGCAGGTCAAGAGGCAGCTGCATCCCTGAACCCTAGCCTGACAGGCACCGCAAGGGGAAATGCCGCAGCGGAAGCTGAGGTGTGGAGCCCTGGTGTGGGGGGAGGGCTGGGGGGCCCCCCCACCCCAGCAGAACGAGCTGCTGTCAGATCAAAAGCACAGCCACAAGCAAGAGCGAGAGGAGAAAACAAAACCACACTGCAAGAAAGAGGCACAGGAACACACTGAGAAGGGGAGCTGGCCTGCTCTGCATCAGGAGCGGTTGCCAAGTTTTTATTTGTGGGGTTTTTTTAATGTAAGTCTCCTCCTGTGTCATGCCAGTGCCAGCCTGTGGAGAGGTCTCTGTAGCCATCACCCACTGGGGTTCAGAGCTGGAGGGAGCAGGGGGTTGCCAGCCCTGCTCTCAAGCAGATGTTCTCCAGACCTGACTTGGTCCTGCGGGCATCATTCTCTGGAGCAAGCACACTCACTACCTCAGCTCTCCTTTTCCTATCCCTCAGAGAGGCAGGGATCATTAAAATAAGTCAAGAAGGAAATTAAACCAGTTTAATAAGAGGGGGAAGTTAAAATGAAATGGAAATCAATGTTCACTTGGGAGGGAGCCCTGCTCCTCCGTTGCTAGACGTGCTAATAAATCAAGTACGCCTGGACTGTTTCTGGCACAGAGGCCAGCTGGCATGAGATGGTCTGGGCTATTAAACTCACTTAACCTCCAAAATGAACTGGCCACATGCCAGCCACCTAATGGGAGAGGTCCCTGGCCCATGCTAACACCTAAATGCATCCCAAGAGTTGCTCGGGAGAGCGAGAGTTGTCCCTGGCCAAAAATGTGTCAGGAAATGTACTAGCAATTTAACAGGACTGATGAGTATGTTCCAGTGCCTGGGGACATTCTGTGACACTGCTTAATTTATGAGTACCACCGTAAGATACAGCTGGGCTGCCTGTAAGGAGGCTGTGGGTCTGCTACAAGCATCCGCTAATGAGAGCAGCTTGCTCGGTTAACACAGCAGAGCTTTGCTCGCTGAGATCTCTAAACTCCAGAGCAGCACTGCCTGTGATCCGGCCTCGAGGGATGCAGAAGGAGATAGAAAGGCAAGGGGGGGAATAGGAAGTGGCATGCATGAGAAACAGAAATAAACAGGGAGAGAGGGGAAGTGTGTAAAAGAAATCCTAGCTGAAGGCAGCCCATTTCCCCCACTGACTTGTAACATGTAGGTGGTAACATTGCACTGTGGAGATCTGCCACAGAAATACAAAGATTAGTGTGAACAAAGAGGGAATGCAGAAGTTGTGAAACCATGAGAAGAAACAGAAGAACAAAGATGCATCAATCAGTATCTACCAAGCTGAACGAGGTCAGCAGTTCACCAGTCCCACGGTGCTCTGGTTGTGTGGTTTTGTTCAATAACCAGGAAGCAAGAAGGTAAAGAACAAACTGAAGCTATATGACAGGAGAATAGAGATTCCCAGTCAAAACAAAATTATGAGGTGTGACTCAGCGATTTAATTAATTTTTACTTGTTCCATTACCTTCAGGTTTTATATAAAGTTTAATGACTTAAAATATTTGAAACCCATCACTGAACTGTTAATTCACAGATATTACTTTAGAGCGGGGGCTGACTTTTTCATCCCACAGGAACAGGTGATGCGAGATTTCACAGCAGGGATGAGGTTTCTCCTGTCTCCTCAGGAATGGATCTTACTCAGGGCCCTGTGCCAGTTCTCAGTTATCGATGTTCCTTCAGAGTGAGATGCATACAGATGCCTTGTTAGTGCCCCTTTCTTTATTCTGTAGCTTAACCCACCAAACTCTTTCATCACTGCCTCTGCATCTTGTTAGGACTGATCTCCAGTCATATGCACTGGCTCCTTTGTTTTAGTTTTCACAGAAAATAGCTCATGCAAATATTTCCTGGCCTGGGATGGGTTTTTGGCTTTGCACAAGGAAAACCACAAATCTCCTCTGGCTGTGTCTTTGCCACCTGTTTCTCTTCTGATGGTGCACATGGCTGCTTTCTTGCTCTTGCACATGTATTTTTCATCTGTGCACGTGTGTACACTGGTCTGGATGTCAAACGTCATGCTGACCTGATCTCCATTTAAATGTAGTGCTGATGTGTTCATCTGCTCTTTGATAGCTTCACATGCTCTGATCATTTAAATTAATTTCAGTATTAAATTATCCTCTAATAGAATATGTTATGCTTAATATTGCACATCATACATATAAATATTGTAGAAAATTATTCATGCATTTCTTTTGAGTTTAATCCTATTATGACTCCAGCCTTCAGTCTGTCACACTCCTGACATGGGGACTGCCTGCTTTTACAGAAGTGAGGTCACCTCACTGGCTTGCTCACTCCCCAGAGCATTTAACCTGCTTGGCTTCCCTTCTGTGATTTTTGCCTTGGTTTAGGGATGGAAAACTCCGTAGTGTCCTTGGACCAGCAGCCATGGTCCCCTTCACCTTGTCAGCTCACCCAGCTGCAGCTGTTACCAGCACTTGGTCTCTGCTACAGTCAGAAACTGCATCTCATTTGATAACTCACCTTAACATGATCATTAGCTTCCAGTTCCCACTTAAGGTTTAGCTACCATTAATGCAACTTCTTGTTTGGGATGTCATTCCTCCCTTCTCCCCGTACTTTTCATTGAATAGGCCTAAGAATTCAAGCAGATCTTTCCAACATCAGACTTTTATTGAGATTTTTAAGGTAAGAAGTTAAAAAGAACCAAACCCAAACCTGAAGAAAAATATTAGTAACAGCCTAAAGAAGGCTGTAATTACAGAATCACAAAATCACACAGAAATATTTCCGTGGCAAGGGATACTGGGAGGTCTCCAGTCCATTCTCCTGTCTAAAACTACAACATGTTGCTCAGGGCTTGACAAGGCAACTTCTGAGCATCTCCAACGGTGGAGATTGCCTGGCATCTCTTGGCATCTATTCCATTGCTGAACCACCTTCAGTGGGAAGAAAGTTTTCCTTATATCTAGTCAACATTTCCCTGCTCAACATATGGCTACTGCCTCCTGTTCCTCTCCTGTGCACATCTGAGAACAATGTGGCTTATTCTTCTAGGTAATATCCTTTAGATAAGGGGAACTGAAATTAGATCCCACCTTGGCTCCCTTCTCCCTACCAAATCCAGTTTTCTGCCTCTCCCTGTATGCCACGTGCTCCAACTTCCTCACCATATCACTAGCTCTCCACTGAACTCTATACAGTTTGTTGGCATCCTTCTTGTGCTGGGGGCCCAAAACTATACCCTGTATCCTAGATGAGACCTCAGGTGTGCTAAATAGAGAGAAATAATTATTTCACTCTACTTCCAGCAGAGCTGGCTGTGCTCTTGCTAATGCAGCCCCGTATGTGTTTAGCTTTAATCTCTGCAAGAGTGATGATAACCCACCATAGAGAAGTAAAAAAGCACAGAACTCTTGGCAGTATAAACAGCTGCTGCCTGATGAATGCCAGAAACCTAGGGATGAGTAAAATGAAATGTTTATTACCAAACTCCAGGGGCACGCTGCAGATGGATTCTTTGCTGAAACAAAGGGCTCTGGTGATTTTCCCAATGAGCTTCCATTTTGCTGTGCTGAAGGATGGTGGGAGCTGACTGGGAACCCAAGTCCCATCCATCGAGGTGTGAAAATCAAGCATTGTTAACAGAGCATTTGGGTCTTCCAGGATAAGATCCCTTGGCAGTGACAGCATTTCCAGCCCTGCTCTCCGCGGACAGGAGGAGCGTTCCCACAGCGATGGAGTCGTGTGGCACAGCCGTGAGCTGCAAGCCTGCCGCCTTCTTGCTTCTGCATCTGGGTGAGTCCTGGGCTCAGCAAACCCTCATGGTTCTCACAGCCTTTTCACAAGCCTCACAGTATTCGGCGTATTTCTAGGCTCTTCCTGATGTGCCATGTAAGATTCCTCACATAGTTTAGCTTTGGGACTCGGGTTGTTCCCAGCCTGCCTGCTGATCCTGCCAGCCAAAACCAGGGTGCATCTCCAGGTTTGGGGAGGTGCCCTGTAGAGATGCAGGAGGGAGGGTCCTGTGAGAACCAGGATACACACCAAGCAGAGTGGAAAACACTGCCCTCCACACTGCCTCCAGCTGTCTGGGCAAAAATATATCTGTGATGCATAACCACATCTGTGATGTGATCTTGAGAATCACATCACAGATTTGCCCTTACAAATAGAATGCTACTGACTTGCTTAGCTTGACTGCTAATGTTATAAGCTTTGGTGGACTTTTTAGTGCTCATTTTCCAAGAAAGGAAAGACAGTGAAAAAGGCCAAGCCTGCATTTCTCAGATACTCAGCTTTGATTCCTCTGATCACAGAGAAAAGACTGGAAATCTCTTATGCACCCCAGAACCAAATGAAAAGCAAGAGATACCAACTCTTATTAATAACATTTCTAATTTCACAATTTAAGACAAAATCATAAACTTCTGTAGTCCAACGTGCAATTACCGAAAATCTGTATGGGTACTGTTGCAGGTTACCTCTTAGAGGGATGTAACTTCTGGCAAACCCTACATTAAACTCATGTAAACTTTTCATTTTACTCTTCTACAGCTCTTTAGTACTCAGGTCACCTGGGGGTTTGCAGGTTAGACATCTCTGAGAGCTTACCAGAAGTGAGGGAGGAGACCACAACTCTGTTATTCCCAGCCTTACCTCTGGCAACTCCATCTCCTTCTTAAGGTCTCCTGCAGAAACTTTCTTTACACTGAAGGAAAGGAAGTGATTCTCCCAAGAAACCTCTCCTAATGTTTCTTCAACCTTATACATCCTATTTCTTTTACTGGCACATAGCCCTCATTTTAAGAGCAGGAACTGGGTATTAGGTCAGCCTTCTTTCTTTCTTTTTTACTTTATCTCTTCATTTTTCTGTGTTTCCAGTCTTTGTCCATGCAAAAACTGGAAGAAGGTGTGAGCAAATTTGTCAGTGCTGCATCAAGTATTGACTGGGGAGTGCAGAAGGGCTGACGTGCTCTCCTTCCTTTGCTACCAATAGAATAACTAAGTCTTGTCCAGTGGAAAAAGGTTGTTTCAGTAAAATTGTCAACATTTCCAAATTATGAATGATGGTCAGTCCACCATAACTACTGGTATATTTCCTTTTCTCTGAATATATGTGAAAGAGAATAAGCATTAGCCAGGTAATAAAAGAGATTGATTGATTGATTGATTGATTGATGAGATAAAGGAGTGACAGTTTCAGAAACTGAGGGTAATTTCAGTGTCTGGGAAAGGGAGGAGAAATATCAACATCTTTTTGGAGGGCTGGGAAGTGTTTACTGAGACACCCTTCAGAAAATGAGCTTAGGCCTTTTTTTGGTGGGTATTGACTTACAGGTCTGATCTCCAGTATGGCTCAGCAAACTGAATTCCAGACTGGGCTCGCAGGAGGGGAGGTGACCCTGAACTGCCCAGGCATACCTCATGACTCAGCATTACCTCGGGACACGGTTGTGAGCTGGATGTACGATAGTACTGTTCTATGGCGTATGGAAAATAATAATAGATACTGGAAAAGTAAGGCTTGCAATTCATTATCTCTTCTCCCTTTATATGGCTGAGAAACCTCTTCCCTCCTAACCAAGCCTATTTTTTCAAAAGAATCAACTTTCCTTACCGGTCGAGCTGACATCAAGATAGACTATAAACAGCTGATGGTGCGGAATTTGAAGCTCTCCGACGCTGGCATCTACACCTGTAAATATGGCTCTCACAAAGTCTCCACCTCACTTCATGTCTTTAAATGTGAGTAAGTGGAGGCCTTTTAGCCATCAGGAGGGGAGGTGACCATAGAGCTTGAGGAGACATCTCTGCTGGGATTCTTCATCCAGCTGCATTTCTTCTCTCTTGGGCTATCACAGTTCATTTCTCCTCCATCTCCAGGGCACAATGTCTCCATGGTGTCTTTGCTGTAACACTTGTCCCTCTCTTGCAGGAAGAGGAACCGACTTACTGGTTGTGCTTTTTTCTTTTTACAGTGACAATCTCTTCGGATGGGCACTTTCTGCAAAATGAAGTCCCTGAGCTGATTTTAAAGCAAAATTCATCCAGTCCCCTACCGGATCTCAGCATCACATTGTTTAACAGTAACAACAAGAGAGTAACACCAGAATTACAAAGCAAGACCCGTCAAAAATACATAATGAGTTTAATGAAACTGGAGGCTATGGACAGCGGGACCTGGGTGTGTCAGGTCCGTTCAGACTCTCCATTGATTAATCAGAACATCTCCTTTGCTGTGAAGGTATTAGGTATGTGACAACAGAAATGGAACTCACACACAGGCTTGGGAACCAGTGTTTCCTTCAGCTCATGAGTTTAACTTTTAATCTCCAGCATTCCAAGCACTGGTGCCCCAGGGTTGACTTTCCAAGACTTCCAACAATGCAGCTTGGGGATTGTTCTGCTTCCTGAGCTCTGTTCCACACTTGCGCTCATTTTCCTCTCCAGGCTTGGTGAGGAGAAGATTCTCCTTTCCTCAGGGTCTGTTCTTCTCAGCTCTGCTCTGCTTGGGAGCTTTGGATCTTTCTACTGTCTTATTCTCAGACACTAACTATTTAACCTTCCCGGAGGATGTCGTGGCTTTTCTCCAAGTCCTTTTTCAACTGAGTGCAGCATGCTTCACTCTGGATCAAGGGTAGACATGGGGAAGCGTAACCATGGCTTTTCCTGCCTCTGTATTCCTTGTCTCTTCTAAATTCAGGTTTTCAGAATCCAGATTTGGAAAGAAAGTACGCAACTGTTGATAGCACTGTCACCTTGTCATGGCATCTGAACTCCCAGAAGATAAAATGGAAAGAAGGTTTCACAGGACAACTGAATTGGAAACAACAGGGAAGCGCAAATGCTCATGAGCTGCTTGATTTCAATGTCACAGCACAAGGACAGCTGCATGAGACTAAAAAAAGCAGCAACTCTCTGTTTGAGATACCTGAAAGAAAAACTGAAAGCATCATAGAAATGAAGCTCCCCAAAGTCCATTTCAACCATTCTGGCCAGTACCAGTGCCAGGTGGAGTACCAAGGAAGACGTGTGCAGAGCAAGACAGAGCTGGTGGTGATGAAAGGTGAGAGAAATAAAAGTAGGTCGTGAAGAAGAGGAGCTGCAGAAACTTGCAAGCCACAAGAGCATGGATGGACCCATCTCCCCATCCCCTCACTCACATGTCCTTTTCTTGCCTTTACAGTCTCAGCTAACCCTGGTGGGCCACTCTCCAGAGGGGCCAATATGACCCTGACCTGCGAGGTCTCTGGCCTGCTCCCACCCAGTGCCTTCTTGCGCTGGGAACGTGTAAACGGGACTAAGATGGACGTTAAGAACTCAAAGCAGCATGAAGTAAAGTTGGAGGTGAACATCAGTGCTGCAGGGCTGTGGAGCTGTCACCTCATAGAAGACAAAGACAGAAAGATCAGTCTTCATTACCACGTGGGTATGGAAATTAGCATCAGGTCCCTGCCCCAACCCTAAAGCTATAACATTCTCTTTGTTTCTGTGTCTAAACAGTTTTCTCCTCCCACAGAGGAAGCTCATGTTTGGATTAACTATGTGATAATTGGAGCAAGTGTTGGCGGCAGTTTATTGGTGTTTGCCCTTGGGTGCCTGTGCCTCATCAGTGGTATAAGTTGGCAGCGGAGAAGGGTGAGTGCCATGGTCGCTGGGAAAGGTGCAGAGAGTACTGGCTCTCCAAACCACAGGAGTGGTCAGATTTCCTGTCTGCGTACAGGGCAGAACAGATAAAGGGTCAATCCTTAGACTCAAAGTAAGTTTTTGAGATGGGCAGTCTGCAGATGTTAGACAGCACATTACTACCACTTCAGAGGAAAGCATTTGAAGCATTAAAATATCCAATTGTTCTTTGTCCCTTCTCTCCTGGCAGCAACGGGCAAAAAGGATGGCACAAGCAAGACAATACTTGCTGGAAAACAAGACATGTCAGTGTCGACAGTAAGTGGCAATGAGGGTACCCAGAATGGGCAAAGACTGTTTTCAAGAGAGAGGAGCTGGATGGTTGAGCGGGGAGAAATTGAACTTGAGCCTATTTGGTGAAACAGTACAGCTGCATTTCAGCATTTTCAGCTCTTACTCATGTTAAATCCTGCTTAAGAGTTATGAGCTATGTTAAATCCCAAACCCATGGTAGCACTGTGCTGGGAAACTTTTGAGCTGAGTGGTTTCATTTGACTTATCTTAATGCTGAGAGATGCTAGCCCAACCCAGGCAGGAGCTCTAAAGCCCTTTGGTAGGCTCCGTAGTGAATCTGAGATCTGGATATCAAGGTTGTGGAGGTGGAAGGCACACAACCAAGCACAAGGAAGAAACACAAATTTTAGAAACCCATGATGTCCATAATGTAATTCCAGCTCTGCTAGAGCAGCGCTGGACTGCAACTGGTGAAAATTGCCAATAACCTCCCAGGAGTAAAAAAAGAGAAGAAAAAATCCCAGAACACTGTGATTTGTACCCTTGCCTGAAGGCCTTGGGTGATGTGAAATACACCATTGTATCATGACCCTTTTCATGGGAGCAAGGATTTCTCAGCAGAGAAGCTGCCCTTTTCCATGTCTTTAAGCTTATATGGTATCAGGAATCAGAAGCAGCTGTGGGAAGCACTGACAGCCGTTCTGTCAGTGCAAGTGGAGTGCGAAGGGAAGTATAAATGATTGCATGAACAAGTTCAGTGAATGTTTGGGTACAGAATGGGACTTCTGCTTCATATTCACCGGTGACATTGGCAAACTGTGATAGTTTCACCCAGTTTTTTTTCACTGTCACCAAGAATCCAGTGAGAATGTTTATTGGCAAATACTGCATCACAGCTGGGATGTATATGTGATGAAGAGCATAACGTGTCAAAGAATTCACCTCGTTTTCACTTACATTTTATCAAGGTTAAAAAATAATCCCCATAAAGAGAGGACAAAGCCTATACAGATGCATCAAAATCTAGATAAATCTGTGCAGCACAAGTGCTGATACAGTTGTTCTTTAACTCTCTTTGCCAAGTAAGCAGCTCAGTGTAACTGAAACCTAAACTGCAGCATGTGGATGCTCAAGTAACTGTTTGCATCCTCAGCTTCAGAGGCAGGCAGTCATTCTCTATGCAAAAAAAAAGTGGGGGGTGGTACTCATGTAGTCCTTTTCTCTTGCAGCTGGCTGGAAAATTAATACTGCAGCACTGCCGTCACAAGGACTGATGAAGTCTCTGCCTGTACCTGAACACCTGGCAGCCCATAGTGCTCTGTGAATCCATTGCCCTTTCTCCTGTGTTAATGCAATTCTTTATTCCTTCATCATTCCCCCAGTCTAACGCCATGGAGGGAGGTTGTCTGGCTAGGAGCCAATGGACAAGGCAAGAAACCCTGAAGGGTTATGATTGATCCCCAGTTCTGTAATGAGAGACACTGAACAGAATATATATATACACGCACGCACATATATATAATATGCCTGTATTTTGTTCATGCACTTAATTTGACCTTCTTGTGAAACCACTTTTATGCGCTTCTTTTATCTGCCTGAGCGACAATAAATTACTTTGGGGTTGGGAGTTATTTTTTGCAAGCTGGACTACATTTTTTCTGAGGCACTTTTGTCTGGTTCAAATTCACATTTCTCTCTTTCCTGCTAGGATATGAAATGCTGATTCTCACTATCTCCAACCTCCCTGGCTGCCATGAGCCTTCCTTAATGTACCAGCTCTTTGCTCTCTGTGAAACCTGTCTGTCCATGCTCATTTGCCTTTTCTGGGAAGTCTGAGCCCTACGTATTTACCCCTAGACCTACATATCTGATCCCCCGTATCTATCCCTCAGCTTGTAGCTTTCACCTCTCCCATAACAAGCCAACAAACAAGTGAAAACAGCGCAATCAGTGGTATAATTCAGAACTAATTTTATCAGGAGGGCAGTTTAGGATGCCAATACATTCTGGAAGTCAGAGCCCAAAGAAGTTCTGAATGTTGATCCTGAAGGTAAGTTTGGGAGGGGGGTGAGAAAGTAATTTCCTAGGAGAACAAACCAGCCTTGAACTGCATAATCCCACTGAGTGCAGAGAGCAGATGCTTCTGAGAAAGCCACTGAAAATGTTTCTCACCAAAATGACCCCTGTTTTTTGGCTCAAGGAGATGAGAAGAGAGAGTGAAAAGCCCAGAAAATGTCAGATGGAACTAAAAGCATGGTGCAGAGATGACAGAACCTCATGAAAGGAAAATGCTGTTAAAATATGTACACAGAAGTCTTGTGTTTATAGAAGTTACTCCACTGTCTGCTAGTGGCAGGTCAAAAAGGCCTTGAGGTCCTACAGCTGTCACTGGCTGCAGTCCCAGTTTGTTTGTCTGCGCTGGCCTTGCTGGGCACAGGCACAGAGGGGCACTGGGCTGTGAGAAGGGCTCCCTGTGGTGAAGACCCTCCATGGGATGCCTGGTGCTGGAGGAGGGGTTTTCTGTGTGGCAGTCACGCGGGCATCACGCTGTTGCTGACAGACAATTGCCAGGTGGCAACAACGGCACAGGCAACACCTGCGAGCCGGGGAAATCTTCCACGCCACAGCCCCTGGAGCGGGGACTCAGCCCCAGGCAGCTGTGGGAGCAGGTGTGGGCCCCCACTGGTGTCATGCCTGCTCCTCCACCGTCATCCTCACTCAGATGAGAGTGACGAAGGCCTGCATTAACACCACTTTCCTTCCCATAGCTTGTGCTCGTGTGCACAAGACTACATTCATTTTGGAAAAGCCTTGGTCCATATCCTGGTGCATGCAGTTGCTCCTCCTGCTCCTGTCCTGTCCCCGAACTGCCAGCATACCTTGAGAGCCAGTTGTGGCTGGCCCATCAAGCTGCTAAACAAGGTGTCATCATGGCTGAAGGACAGGTCCATTTTAGGAGCTGTATGTGGGATAATGAGCGCAGACTCGGTGGTGGTCCGTGTAATGGTCATGACAAACTGTGTGGAACAGTCCCCTCAACAAAAACTACCCCTTCTTCTGCAGTCCAGACCCTTCACCTTAAATAACTGCTTTAGTACCTAAATCAGCTTCTTTTTTCACTCACACGGGTATCTGGAGCAGAGGGATTATCCTGCACCACCTGATACCTGGATGGGACAAAAAATCAGGCTGGGTGAGCATCTGTTGAGAGCCCCTTTAGCACTGCAGCCATCTCCAGCAGTTCGGATGCTGGGGTTCTGGCAGCTGAACCAACCATCTCTGTACCAAAAAATGCCAGCCTTGACTTTTCAGCAAGAGAATCAACCTGACAATAAAAGACTAAGCTAATAGGGCTTATTAAAAACCTGGTGTCCCAGTTTCAGCCAGCATAGAGTTAATTTCTTCTCAGCACAGGTCCATCAAACCTGGCCTGTCCAGGATGAAATACGTGGGTAGCAGACAACACTGGCACTGGGAGAGCACGGAGGTGCCTGAGCTGCTTGACAGCTGTCAAAGCCAGAAGGCAGTTCTCTCTTCCACAGGCTGGAAGAGGCACACTGAGTCCTCACAAGTGACCAAAGATTGTGTCCCCATTCACAGCTGGGACCCACCTGCTAAGAGCACTCAGGCTCGCACCCCCGCCACGTATGCAGAAGGTCCCTCCGCCTGTTTCCAGGTGGCCTGGTTATCATGACAGCAGATGTGATGGTGCCACTGGGATGCCTGTAAGTGCACAGCCGCATCCACAGATGCACAGCTCCCAGTTCTCCCATCTGGATGAGTGTAAAAAAAATGATAGGCCTTCCTCAACACTGCACAGCTCCTCAGTGGGTCTCCTGATCTCAAAAGCTGTGACCCTGCCCTACTCTACTTGAAGCTCACCTGCAAGCACAAACCACTGCAGGCCCCAATCTTATAAATCTCTTTTTTTTTTTT
>VYZQ01020697.1:0-12525 GCA_013400655.1 Mystacornis crossleyi
TATTCCTTGGTGGGAAGAGGAGAGGCTTATTGAGGATGAGCTTGAGGAGGGAGTGGTGGGCAAGGTGGTGTGTCTCACTCAAAACTAGTATTTCCTTCGATCAGACAAGTCAATCCTGAAATATCAAAGTCTAAACAATCAAGAAAAAAACTTGTACAATTCAAACAAGGCTTAATCCCTGGTGAAACATTGCACTGTGCACACCTCTCGATAAGCTGATCTGGTCAATCCCTTATTTACACAGCCGACAAAGTCCTTTGGGCAGGAACAGGGGGAGAGGGAATCGGAAGCTTTTGACAGTGCTGGCTGCAGCCCAGGGTGGAAACCCTTCTGCTCGCCTGGCAACCAGAGACAGGGACTGACTTCAAATGCATCAGCCAGGCAGGAACCAGTTATGATCTGACATTCAGGACCTCTGTGGTGGTGGTAACACAGGTTTGATAAGAGCCAGATGAAGTCCTTTAAAACAAGAAGATGTGATTTCCTCAGCCTGTCCCCAAGCAGGATGGGCCAGGCTGGTCCTGGCAGCCCTTTCACCAGTGAACAAGGAGCTGAGGTGCCTCTTCTGGTGAAGACAGACCTTCTCAGGCACAGCACTACCAAAGAAATTAGTCTTCTCTGTCTAAAGGGAAAGGCAATCCATTAGCCGCGCATTACTCAGCTGGGAAGTGCAGTAATTTCAAGAATTATGTTTAAGAGTTCTGTTCAGCTGTGGGAATACAACACGCCAGGAACCATCGGGTCTGCTGCCGGAGCAGCTGCCGGGGCAGGGCTGGCCCCTGGCCACCACATTTCCACAGTTACCTCACTGTTCAATGAGTGCTCTGCTGGAACGCGAGATGTCGGAGGGGGAGAGAAAGGCAGAGCCCTGGAAAAATCATTTGCATCGTGTCTTCCTTACAAAGAGGAGGAGAAGGTTGTTGAAGGAATCGTTAAGACCTGCGACGTGAACGTGCAGAAGTGGCCAAAGTGTCTCAGCGAGGCCCTGCTGCCTCCCTGGGGCTGGGCAGTTCCACATGGTGGGGCTGGTGCTCTGGAACGTGGCTGCTGCCCTGGGGAACATGGAGACACTGCACGAAGCCACCAGAAAGGCCTGGGAATGTGTTTAAAACCCTGTAGACAGCAGTACTTTCTCAGAAGTACCTCCAGAAAGCTGCATCAGTTGTTTCTTTTCCCTCACAACCCGACTGAGTCAATCCCACCTGCTTTAACACTTGTTCAGCCAGGTATAAAAGTGTCAAATCAAAGCCACATAAGGAGGCTTTAATAAAAACAGGCAACTCTGATTAGTGAAAGTGTCTTGAGAGCAATGTTATAATTGTTTTTTGATTGTTCTAATTGATTTACCTTCTTCAATAGGGATAATAGAAGGAAGCAGTGGTGCTAGCATGTGCTTGTCTTTCAAAGCCAGAATCATCAGTCCCTGAAAGTGGTCTCACAGGACTGGAAATTTGTTCCTTGAAATCCTGTCTGAGGTCTGGGCAGGGAAATAGATTTTACTTCATTTTTCAGTCCTCGTCTCAGTACCTGGTTCTCACTGCTGCCAAGTGCAGGCAGATTCAAATAAAATCAGTCAGAGTTTGTTCATGTTCCTCTGTATCAGGTCCAAGTCTATTTATCGTTCGATCATTAGGGAAGATAACGATCAGAAGTTGACGTAGAAGTTGTAAAGCACATTTTCAGGTGGAGTAATTGGTGCAGCTCCCCTGTGGAGGAGCTCGGAGCGTGCGGTCAGTGGAGATCTGCCAGGCAGGGAATTGGGCTTCCTTATCACCCCCACATCTCTGGGAGTAATTCAGTAATCCAGGATTACTTTGACATTTTTTATGACTTTAATAGACATTAATATTTGATCGACAACTTCAAATTGACATGTTAGAAGAAAAATGCACAAACTAAAACCATCTGCATCGAATTACAGTGTAACTGTTGCAATTTTTGTCATTAATTGGTTATGAAAACCAGACTTGTAAGATAACTTCCTCAAACTTTTTTGTGTTCATAACTTTTTCAACCTTTGGATAAAACAAAGAAAATGGTTTTGGAGGTAGAAAAGTTCATCTGTATCTCTAGATGCACGTACTGATCCTATTCTGATCTCTAAAAACAACATTGTTATTCAGAGGGCTTTCTGTAGGGCTCTGCTGTTGTTTCTTGGGCTGTAAATAACAACCACTAGATTGAGACTGAAGAGAAAACATTGTGAACATTTAGTTGTCTTTACCGGTTCCTGCACTTACTTTTGTCTTTATGAAAGTTAAATCGCATCCCTGTGTCATAAAGGACATTTTGTAGGAGTTTGTAGTTAGGAACAAGCTGGGATAAGAGACCAGGATAACACAGCCCCCCCAATAGTACCTGTCCTTCCAGTGTATCTTTGTTGTATGTTGTTTGTCCAGACAACTATTCACTGCAGAATTTCATATTTTAGGGGATTAACATAATGATTTTCAGTGATGGAAGATTTCTGTTTTGCTGATGTTAAAATGCCAGAGAAAAAAAATGTGCACATCAGGTGCTATAAATTGCAATTGCCGTTCTGGGCCTGTTGCAAAATTTGTAGCAGTTTTGTTTAATGCTGTTTTCTAAAACTCTGCAGAGGATTTCTGCATTGATACTGTGGAAAACAATGTCCTTTAGCCAGCAGGAGAGAGAGGCAATGCAAGGATCCACTCCTAAGATTCAGTCACCCCCAAGCACTGGAAAAGTCAAAGAGTTTGACTACTGGGAACGTGGAGTATTTTACATAACACATCACATATGACTGGGTCAAGTAGTTGCAGGAACCAGCGTTACATATAAACCTCTTCTGTTGCTGTTAAGTGTCTCCCTGTAGATCTCAATAAAAAAGACACATAAATCTTAGGGGTGGTTCTGCTGCTGGAGCTCAGTGGGGTGGCTCAGTGGAGCAGCCACTGGGAGCTGCTGACTCTGCTCCTGCAAAGTTATTCCAAACATTTGTCTCTAAACTACAAGGGGATTAAAAAAAGTGAGAAACCAACCCAACAAAAAAGCTGGGTAGAAGTATTACCTGTCCTGTTTTACCCCCACACGCAGTGTTTTGAATGTGTTTATGTGTTCTTTGTAGGGTGAAGAAACAAAAGCACTGACTCTGGTCCTGCATCGGGACTCTGGATCTCTTGGATTTAATATTATTGGTGGCCGGCCATGCGTGGTATGTTAATTGTTAAAATATGTTTGCCCTTTCCAGTTGGGAAAAGCATGTAGGTCAACGCTTAGAGGAAAAATGTTGCTGACAAGCATTTGGTCCTCTTGGGATTCTTTCAAAGCAGTTCTTCCATTGAGATTGGTATGGATGTCTGTTAACTACGCTGCCTTTTCTCTCACTGCCTGTTTATCCTTGCGTATCATCACGGCCAGCACCACTAATCCTGGTGCACTGCCACTCCCAAAATGATAAAACCCATGGTATCTCTTTCTCAGACCATACTGCTGTGAAGTTTCATGGGTTGAGAGCCACAACTTTAACCCCTTTCATTAAAAAAAAAAAAAAAAGTTATTTACTCTCCTTTCCACCAGGGATGCAGCAGCCCTGTGTGCAGGTGAAGGGATGGAACGTAAACAGCCTACTTTTGAATTCTGTGATTTCAGCAGATGTTTCCTGCACCACACACTCACTAATGTATTTTTTCTGGATGCTTGTTGGCTGGAGCTGCTGCATATGACTTTAATTAGATCAAGGAGTGGATTATACCTTGTCCTAGTAATTTAGAAAGTATTCAGAACTACTTCTTGGCTGTTCAGAAATCTTGACATTAATCACGATTTATTCCTAGTGAATTCACTTGGAAGTTATTCTTTCGTTAGAGTCAGAGTTTTTCAACTTTCTGAGACGTTGTTCTGCATTGGTAGAAGCACAATACACAGGAATATGAAAATACTTTGCTAGGTGTAAGTTGTTTCCATGGGCTTATTTGTAAGTCTCCAGAGGAAAAGCTGTGCAACTAAAAATAAAAACTGCACCGTTGTCCTATGTTTGATGTGCAAACAGGCTGTGTCTCACTGGATTTTGCATTGAGAATAACTGTAGTGACAATTACTCCTGAGCTGGCCTAAGTCAGAGGAAAATGATTATCAAGCAACTAATTTACCTAATGGAAGTCCGTCCCTGGTTGCTTAATCTTTCAAAATGGGAGTATCAGGTGTTCTCATTAGCACAAAGTAATCCCATATTAAGACATCAGTAAGAATATTTCTCTCAAATTACACTCATTGTTGTGACATGGACAAGCTTCAGCTGAGGGCAGACGAGAGGGACAATAACGTGTTTCCCTTTTCCCCCTTGAAGGACAATCAGGATGGGTCATCGAGCGAAGGAATTTTTGTATCGAAAATAGTTGACACTGGGCCTGCTGCTAAGGAAGGAGGGCTGCAAATCCACGACAGGATCATTGAGGTACGTGAACACACTGAGCCTCCAGCTCAGGTCTTCACGTGGCATGTTTGCTGTGGGTTTGGGGGAAGTGGGCCGTGGTAAACACTGTCTGGAAGTTATGTCTGTGAAAATATGCTGGCCTTGATTCGGTGCTGACCTCCAGGGCTTTAGGTATAGTCCTTCCCTAAATATAGAAACCAGATTATGGATGGTATGCGCATGTCCTGACTTTCTGAGGAGCTCGCATCTCTCTGGTATGCCATAGATAGTTCCTTTTTAAGCTGCTGGAAACTTGGAAGTTCTTTAGTTGAAACCATATGTGAAATGTCTGTGGTGTAAAGCACGACGTTATTTTTCTTGGTATTTAAGTTTTGAACATCAGGGAAAATTCCGCTCTGCGATTTCTCTATGGTTTATCATAAACCTGAGTAACTCCCTGAATGTTGTTTGTGCATTCTTACATTACTTAGATTGCAGTCTGAATTTCTTCTCGTTTGGCCAAAGTCTTGACCTCAATAAAAAGCTCTTCCTGTGAAAGAGATGGTTGCGTGAAACTTTTCTCTCAATCTGCAGCGAGCAAATTTCTTTTTTGGGGGGGAAAGAGAGCGAGAGAAAGGTTCATTTTCATGAAACAAAATGCAGCTGACGGTGAGTCAGTTCCCATTGTTTGGCCTTTTGCAGTTAAGAAAAAGTCTTCCTCACTGTCTTATTTTTGTAGGCTGGAGAAACGTTGAGAGTCTATTGTTCAGAAAGATAAGTGCCGTGTTTGTTGCCAAGGATATCATGGAACAGCCAGTTTCTCTAAGTAATGGAATTCCATTGCTCTTATGTTTTGCAAATGAGCAATAAACAGCTGTTAAGGATTTTCTGTTGGCGGGGGACAAAGTGTATTTGCCTTTTTCTGTACCGTTATGGTAAAGTGTATTCACAATTTAGTAAGGATATAAAATATTAATTAAGTTTGTTCATATGGGAAAGAATGGAGCCACAGTAGCAGAACTATAAAAAGATAAGAAGCTGAGCTGTGAAATGATCCAGAGTTGCTCAAACTCTGTGTGTGATGTAACATAATTGCGAAAAGGTCTGGACAGTTTTGTGAGAACTCTGCGATTTTGTTTGAACTGAAAGGTTTCCCATAAGCCTGAATTCCCCCACAGCCTCCCTGGAAAGCTGACATCCGTTTCTGAAGTAGTGCACGGTCACACAAACCAAACAACCCTACGGAAACCAAAACTCTGGGAGATCAAATACCCCAGGATTAGGAAATGCCCTGGTCTCTGGTTCAGGCTCCGGGAGCACAAGCACTTCACAGTCGTGGAAGTGACCCTGGCTCACAGCGCAGGGGACAGGGGCAGCCAACCTCCGGGGGCTCTGCACCCTCTGCTCCCTTGCAAGGGACCTCCTTCCTTCTGATTTTATTTTTCCTCCTTCCTTACTGCTCCCCAAGCTGTGTTTGTGCCGGCTGAGGAACCAAGCCCCGCTCTGTGTGTCCAGAGGAGCTGAGAGGGACACAGGAGGACAGGCTGGGTGAGCTCTCCTGCCGTGTCCCTCCCCGAGCAGAGCCGTGCCTGTGCCAGCAGTGTTCGTGCCGAGCCTTTTGCACGGTTCAAGCTGCATTTTCAGAGGAGAGAAAAGCCCAGAAAAAAGACATTAGAGCGATTTGGTGGATTAATGACACGCCAAGGGTAGCGGGAACCCATGTGTTGACATGGGGCTGATGTGCTGACAGCTCGTTGTGCTGACCACAAACTCATTGTCATATTCACTCTTCTCACCTCTAAATATACGCAAAATGCTGATGGAAATGGAGCTCATTGTTTCCCAAGAGTTGGCTTTGGGTGCCTCCAGATCAGCATCTCACTCTGGATCAGGAGTGTCCTGTTGAAGCGAGCCTTGAGCGGAGCCCAGCTAACGTGGTTTGATTCCCATTGTGGAGCAGTCTCCAAGAGTGCTAATTGAATTATTTTTTAGATAAATTAATTCATTTCATGCAGCCCAGCCACTACAGGCATCCAGTTCACAGCACTAGACTCGCGTGCTCTAAAAGAGAGCCCTCAAAATACAGATATTGTGGACCCCAGCTCCTGAGAGCAGCTGTTTCATCCTGTGTTCCCTGCAGTTTATATTTAGCACACTGTATCTAACCTCACTCGGGTAAGGAAAAAGGGGACACCTCCTGCATCAAGGCATCTAAGTGACCTTTATCATCCTAATGTCTCATTTTCTGAGATAATTGAAATACCTGTAAACTCTCTAGATGAGAATTAGGTAAGGGCCAGTGGTGCTGATCTTCTAGAGGCAAATTTTTTTATAACCTTCACACTGTCAAAGCTTTGATATGGGAGTTTGAGTCAAAAATGATTTACAGATGTAGCTGTAACTAGCAGGACACAGCTGGAGGACTTGGCACAGAGCAGAGCATCCTAGCAAGTCACATTTGCTTTCAAAAGCATAAAAATGGTAAGGAAAGATGGCAACTTACTTCTCTAGAACTGAATTTAGCTATCTAGAACTTCTTTAACTTGTTCATTCAATATTAAGGTTTCATGTATCATCAGCCTGATTTTAAATAGACTCTTTGACAAAGAATTCTTATTCCAATATAAGCTGCTGAGCATAACATGTCTCTAATTAACTCCAGCATCCATCACAGAGAATTCACAATGAAGTAAAACATGAATCATTTGATTTCCTTTTGGAAAACGTTTCTTTGCTGCAGATCTTCTGGTGGATGTGTTTTGGAGCACATATAAAACAAGAGCGTCACTTCTCGTTTTCAGAACTGCCCAACATTTCTAATTACTGAGCAGGGATTAGGCAGAGTGAAATCCAGACACATCCAGGGTACTGTTCAGGGCTGATAGCACAAGCATTGCTTTATTGCTGTTTGCTTGCAAATTCTATCCCCTGACAATTTGATATAGAGATAACCTTGGAATTACATCAGAGGTAATTTTTAAACATATTTTTGTTATGTAATTTGGACTTCCCGTTCGACATTTTTCAGAAGGTTAAATGCAAAGTTAATCAGGTTTAAGAGTTGACTTGAATTTTCTTTAAAAGCAATTTTTTGGCCCTTTTCGTATCCTTGAAATAAGTAATGGCACTGTGAGGTCTGTGTTGCTCCTGCTGAATGACAAAAATCAAGATGAATGTTGCATGGTCTGTACTACTCAGTCATCGGAGCAGCGTGTAACAAAGACAGAGAAATTGCCTTTTTCTTGTGTTTTGTTTCAGAGAATCTGTTGAATAATGACATTTAGTGCTTACATAGGACTATGACGATCGTGTTGTGGCTATTAACTGCTTAATAACTTCCCCTCACTGTTTAATAATATCCTTACTCTGTAAATGGGTAATCTGAGGGAAAGAGGGAAAGAAGTTCTAGAAGTTCTTGCCGGATTAGGGTTAAAGATTTGGATTTTGGTGTTTTTGTAACTTCTCTATGTAAACCAAAGCTTCTTACCTGTATCTGTTTTCAGATCTTTCACAATGACTTTAGGAGTGAGGAAGTCATGATTCTGGGAGATTTCCTCTGCTTTGACTACACATTTTTCATGCGGTTCTGTACTTGTATGTTCAAAGCCAGCAGCTGATTTCAGCTGGTGATTTACTGAGGTATTGTTAAGATGTTCCGTAGCAAATTGCCACGTTAAAAACATACTGAAACTATTGATTTTTTCTGCAAAGGAATTACCGTTCTCATAGATTTCATTTTTGTCAGGGTAACAAAATGGTCCTAATTTCCTCTCTCAACAGAAGTTGGTTCAGGTCCCAGCCCTGAATGCCTCTACGCAGCTGCTTGGCATTTCTTAAGACAAAATTAGATTTTCAGAGTTTTTATTTTTAAGCACATCAGCCCTGAAAGATTATAAATTAAATCTGGCATTCTCTTCTCACTAACTGGTAAACTTGTTTGTTTAGCTCTGGGGCTGCTTGGGAAGAAGGAGGCTTTTGAAAGGCTGACTGCTCGCCACCTTAAAAAGTTTGGAGCACAATTAGGGTACTGTTGGGGTAGTATAAACTGTCACAGCTTTGCTGAAACCTGGAGGATTTATGCCATCTGGGACTCGCCCGGTGTTTCATGCTGCTCACAGGAAGGATCATTAGTTTAGGAGTTGAGAACACGTCTTAGTTCATTTGATTGATTTTCCCCAAAGCACACTCATGTGCTACAAATTACAGGCTGCTTTTCCAGGACGTGCATTTCTTCACAGATTACACACGAGAACAATGAAACTTTTTAGCGAATCTTGTGGATGTGCAAACAAAATTTGCCGTTTGCTGCGGGCGCCCCGTTCCCCCTGGAGTAAGCGTGGTGTTTTGGCAGAGGCACTTTCTGCTCACAGGAGGGGGTTAGGTGGATTTCAGGGAGATTTAATTTGGTAGCTGTGCTAACAGCACGGCCTCTGCAAAGTCCCATCAGCACGGAGAGAGTCCATCAGCCACAGAGGAATGGCAGGAAAGGACGCTCTGGCAGGAGCAGGGTGAACCTTTCCCTGCCGGTGACACAAACTGAGGCAAGGATGGCTTGAAAACTGAGTGAATGAATAAAAGAAGAAACATTCCTTGTGGTCTGGTGGTGCGTGATGGGTCTCGTTTTTCCAGCAGACTGAGCCTGGGGGCTGAAAGGGCTCAGTGTGCTGCCCGTCTGGCTGCCCTGTCAGCGCACGCTTGTCCTGCCCTGGCTGCCCTGCTCGCTTATCACCACTCACAGGCAGCTTCCACAAATAATCAGTCAATAAAATTACTATCCGAACACCGCCTTAAATTGCTGATTTGCTGGTGAGCGCTTTTTAAAACGATGCCAGCTTCAGCAGGCTAATCCTAAGCCTGCAGCTCCTTGCGGGACACTCAGTGCCAGCTGAACTCTGACAAGGATACAGATTAAAAAGAATTCTTTCATTGTCATGAATGGAAAAGTACAGCTCTGCAAACAAGATTTACTGTGCAGCTCCGTACGCTCAGGAATTAATTTTCTAGAAGAAAACATTTTCAGACAGTGACTTAAAATTGGCTGTTGCAGTTCCTGCCAGGACACGCAAGCACATGAGAGCATTTGTGGGGAGCGAGCGCGGCGGGGCAGCGAGTGCAGCTACAGCAGAGTCAGCTCTTTTTGGAGTTTATGCTCCCAGAAAATTTTCCAAGGCCTTTGTCCATATCTGTTAATGGTGTCTCACGAAGCAGCATCGTGCCTGTGCTAAAACATAGATCCCGCAGCTCGGTCAAAAGGGAGTAATAATAACAACCCAAAGAGGAAAATGTAAATGAAAACAGGCGGCCTTGGTTATCGCTGCATTTTTTCCTCTCATAAATTTATTCCCCTGATTTCATACCAGCTCTACAGGCTGTGCTATGGCAGGGAGGTGGAGAAAGCAAGGGGATGAGCCAGAGAATGAACCGAAGAGGTGCAACAGGATTTCTACACTCAGTACTGTAATATTGTTCTTCCCGCAGACAAACCCAGAAAAATAAATTGGATGGAACAAAAATATAAGTGTTGCAAAAAAAAAGCAATGTTGTTTCAAGTATTATGGACCAACAGTCTGACCTGGAGGCTGCAGAGCTCAGGTTATAAGCACGTTTCATGCTGCAACTTTTGAAAAGCTCCTGTGTGGGTTCCCCTCAAATTTCCACACCGTCTTATTCTTTCTTCTTTTTAGTAGAAGTCCACAGCATACTGACACTAAGTGTAATGTGGGCATTTTGAATCTGTGGAAGCCTAGAATATTGTTCTCAAGGGCGTGTTGAATGAATAAGAGGTAATTAAATTATCAAAAAAAAAGCTCTCTTAAACTCGGGAATAGATCCCTTATGTGTAACACGTCTTAAATTAATGGGATTATGGTGTGGAGTCCTTTCTCCCCTGCACTCCCCTCCACTCTTGCTTTCCTTGCTCACGCAGTCTGCTTGGAAACAACCATTTCAGTCTTCAGCCAGCATGAAATCTGTCCCGTAAAACCTTCAGTGCTCTCGACATGGGGACCATGACAACTGCACAAATCAGGAAAAGAATTGCCACTACTGGAACTGGGAGGAATGCCTTTTCTGGGATGGAGCATCCACAGTCCTTGCAGAGAAGTTAAATAATGTTGCTCATGTTTGTGTTGGGATTGCAGTTCAACAGGAAATTGCCCTTGAGAAAAAGGAGAAGCGATTATGAGGAATTTGCTTTCCAGGTTGGGGTCTCTTGCCTCAAACTTTCATTACCATAAAGTTGGAAAAATTGGGAGAAAAGTCCTACCGATACAATGCTTTAAAACACAGTGAAAGTCACAGATTATTTAGCAAATGCCCTGCCCCAGGAGTTGTTTCTCATTGGTGTGGTTAACTTGTTTGGGACCACAAGAAACAGGATTGGAGAGGAAATGCAAACTGCTTTGATAATTTCCAGTCAAATCTCACATGAAGCCAGGGACTCACTCCACTGACTCCTGTCTTGCTGATCCCAGAGCTCATGAATTCCCTCATCCATCCTCCCTCAGCTGTGTTTACCATTTTCTGCTAAACTGATCCTTGCTAATTACCTGGATAATCCAGCTCTTGGTGGGTGCCCGCCCGCCTGCCTTGTGTGAGGCAGAGAGGTTGTTCCCTTCTCCCATCACTGGTGGAGGGGTTGTTCCAAGCCTGGTGTGGCACCTGGTGGCTGCAGGAACAGTCCATGGTCAGCCCATGCCCAGGACACTTGTGATGAATTCAAGATACAAACCACCTGAGAAATCCAGAATCTGGGGTTGGGAATTATTACTCTGTCAAAGAAGTGAAAAATAGCTGTTTCATCCTCTGTAGCTCATCAGAGAGAAACGTGTCAGACTCCAACAAATTTTGGGGTTTTTTAAAGGATGCTCGTAGACCATATAACAATGGGACAATTTAATCTTTTCATATGTGGTACAATTCCTTGCATTTTAAATCATCTCTTCAGTTTTCCACATTTCAAGCCAAACCATTATGATTAACTGTAATATTTTATTTTTAGATTTTTGAACGCGCAGTCTTTTTTAGAGAAAACACACAGAACGTCCTATCAACTATTTTCACACATTTGGTATCATAATTGGGCAATTAGGAACAATCATCCTTAATTTAGTACATATGTGGCACATTACCATGCCAATTGGGTTAAAGATATGCATGAAGTAAGTGCAAATTAACTGACAAAAGGAGCAAGCTCAGACCATTGCTATTCACAAGGCACTCGAGTCACATTTGCATAACTCTTCATTTGGAATTAAAAATGGAATTTGTTCAGCAAACGTGGAAAATGCCAAGTGTGGGAGAATGACCAGATCTGCCAGGGGATCCCAAATCCTGATCCTGCATTCCCTTTTGATGGAGGAAATTTTCTTCAGAACAAGAGCATGGCCCTGTTCTAGTGAGAAATACAAAACAAAGTCTCTTCTGTTTAGTGGTCTTTGTAGTTTTAATGACAAATAAGGTGTTTGATAATAAACAAAATCTATTCCGGTACTGAGTGTGGGGGGTTTTGTTTGTTTTATCAAAGTTGGCAAATGTGAGGGTATGGTGGGACAAGAAGCAGTCCAGACAGGAAAACCTGGGGGAGGAGAGTGCTCCACAGAAATTTAGCAAATTGTGTAACAATCACGGCTTTAGAGTCATACTCCCCTTCATACATAAGGCTTTTTCCTTTGCTTAGTTTATTAATTCTTTACACTATGAAAAATTATCCACAATTAACTGCAGTTCTGGGCTTTAAACACTGAGAGGTGACAGTTTTTCAACGTGGGGAATTTCATTCCATCATTGTTGACCGCTGCTTTACTTTCTGCATGTTTCGATAAATTTCAAAACAATATCACCTGACTATTTTATGTTCCACTACAAAGTGCAACTACAGGACTTGTAAAGTTTTTAGGCTGTCATAAATACAAATGGGACTGGGCTGACAGTAATAGTAGTTGAAAAATTTTGCGTCACCACTGGGGCTTTTAAATGAAAACAGTATTTTCCTTTTAAGACTTTTATTATGCATTTTTAGTATCCAAAGTGAATTTGTGTTATGTTAGCTTTCATATAAAGGCGTAACATCTTTAAAGAAGCAGCTATCTGTAAAGTCTTATATCTCTAAAGTGAATTTACCTCTGAAAGGGGAATTCAGGTTTTAAAGG
>VYZQ01020697.1:20600-50802 GCA_013400655.1 Mystacornis crossleyi
GCCACATGAGTTATTTCTCATTTAGTGAGACAGGAGTTTCAGCAAGTGGTGCACGTTATTTCTGTATGCTTTTCATAAAAAGCAGTCAGGGCAAGGGTGATTTCTGTTCTTTCTGCCTCAAAACGTGGGTGAGCAAACAAACATCTCATCTGCAATAGCAGCACAATGACCAGATGTCTTGTTTATGCTTTAAAATATTTTTGTTCCAGCCCAGAGATGAAATTCTTTCCAGTTTAAAAATGTTCAGCTTGAACTTAGGCAGTTAAAGGATTCCTGGTGACAGAGCTGGATGGGCCAGCAAGATTCACCCTCTTCTCAAGGTCTCTCTTACATGAACTTTTATACCTACATTGAATTCGTATCAATTCCTTTCATGGCCCGAGGTGACACTGTATCATTTTCTAAGGTTTGCTCTGTTGTTTTTATTGTTCCTCTGGATGGGACCAGATTTGGGCCCCAAGGCCCAGCAAGAGCAGAACTGCTGCCTAAAAACTGAACCAAGGCTGCCCTCAGCTCTGCAGTGTCGGAGGGGTTGGGAGCATCCCCGTTCCTGTTTCTTACAGGAATACAAGAATACACCTTAACAAATACACATCAGAAATTGTCACGTGGGAAGGGTTCATGGCTCTCTCTTGCAGTGCCCACTGTCAGTTCTAAAACCCACAGAGTCTAAGTCTGAAATCTTTCTTAAAAAAAGAGTGGTGCTTATTTCTATCATAGTTCACACAGCAGTGCCCTCATGGAATATTTCCAGCTCTTACAAATCTTCCCTGCTGCAGTCAGCACAGTCACACTGACACTGCTTTTTCCAGTGGGAGGGGGTAGGAAAGGAAAATGATCAAATACAGGTAATAATGAGAGCCTGCTAAAATTAATTGTGTTACTACTGCCAGTACTAAATGGAGAAATGAACCGAGTGGGCTGAATGGAGCAGAACAGACTTGAGCAGCAGAAGGTAAATAACAGTATTTTACATAAGCATCAAATACTTGACAGTTTTACAGCTGGCTTGTTATTCCTGACAATTGTTGCATAGGGATAAAGAGCATTTGCTCTTCCCATTTCTGGCTTTCTCACATCCTCAGAGCAGCTCATGCCTGGAGGAGGTGCTAAGAACCAGCTCTGTGTCAGTGCCACGGGGCACCTGAGGGGTTATTTACTTACTCAGCTCTCCCACTAGAACCCCCAGGTTTATTTAAGCAGCTCACCACATACAAAACAGGGTTGTCCATCAAGGTGGGGGCTTGTATTGGCTGTAGTGGGCTTGTTCCACACATCTCCAGAGCACGGACTGCACTGTAGAGGGTGGGCACCTTCTGTCCTTCTCAACCTCTCACCCACCACAGAAACTTCAACAGATCCAAGGCTGTGGCTCATCACCTGTTATTGTTACTGTCCGAGTGCCTGGGGACCCTCACAGAAATCAGATCCCCACTGACACCAGAGCTTATCTCAAATAAAGTGAAATATAAATATTCAAAAACACCCAGCAGGGCAAAGCCAAGAGGGGTTATATCACACTTGTTGTCAGAACTGACTCACAGAAGCTCCATTTACCCACCTTCATGGCTAAGGCAGGGCTGGAACCCCAAGCTCTTAGTCCAGGGAGTGACTTAAACACGAAGGCAGCAGCTTCGCTCGGAGGGGGGAATAAATCCAGACCACTGTAATCCTCTCCAGGTTGTTTTAGTGCTACTCCTGACTCCTGGGTACAGATGGAAGCTTGTGGTAGTTTCACAGTGCCTTTGTCTAGACTGAGATTTAGAGAGATAATTCTAAGAATTCAATATATGACACATGTAACATCCATTACTGTATGCTGAGCTAGTCAGGGGGAGGATTTGGGAGGCATCACTTTCAGTGTGACCAGCTGAGCTTATATTAAAGTGTAGATCACACCTACGCCCAGTTTTGGGGTTTTTTGGTTATGCTAGACCAGACTAGCTAACCAGTTCTAACAGAATTGGAATCAGTGGAGTTGGGGCACAACATAAAGTGACAGAAAAATGAACAGAGAGAAAATTAGGCAAAATATCCCTTCATTAATAACAGAATGCCTTTTAGAATTTTACTCATCCTTAAAATATGAATCAGTTACCTTAAGACTTAAGAGAACAGTAAGAAGTCTGAGACAAAATAGGAATCTTTTCAGAAAAGTCTTGAAAACAAACACTTAGATTGTTAAAACACTTCTTGAGCCATAGCTAGAGCACCTGCAGTTCTATACCCTATAAACAAGCTATACCTGCATTTCCATGATGAATGGGAAGCATCCATAATATGGATAACAGCTGCTTAAAATTCCAGTTGTATTAAAGTTTGGTTTATCCATGCATTATTATTCAACTAGAGTTTTCTGTATTTAATTGTTTCTAACAACAATTAATACTACTCTGTAAATAAAAAAGCAAGATGTGCACCAGTTGCAGATGGAGAAAGCATTTATTCTGTGTATACCTAAGAGTCCCAGAGGGAGGTTTGGGTGTCCAAGGAATGCGGGGTGGGGTGGGACTGTGCCTTCCCTTCAGCCCTGGCTGTCAGATCAGCCCCGAATTGCTGTTTCTGCTGCCATTTTTAGTGATTTGGTATCAGCAGCTCCAGCCTCTGGGGAGATAAGAGGGGGCACATGAGCTCTGCAGGGCTCTGGGGCAGGGGCTATATCAGTCTGGCAGCTGTTCTGTGATGGGGAAGGTATGTGACAGCTCAGGGCAGGCCCCACCAAATGGCACCCGCTCCCAAAAAACGGGCTCCTAACAGACCTGCCCCCCAAGGGCTGTTGGGGTAAGGATTTCAGTGTCACGCCCGACATTTGTGCTGAAACCTGGGTTTTTACAGGGGGAAACGACATAACAAGGAGGTGTTTCCAGGGAAGATGTTTGGGGGTCTACTGAACACTGAACCATCACAGCAAGGATCTGCTGATGTACATAATCCATAGCACTGACACGTCACCGCTGCTTTACCCAAAGATAGTTCAGCCCCAGAGCTGCTGGTATTTATAGGGGAGAAGATGGCTTGCAGAGGAATGATGGAATGCTGGCTGAAATGCAGAGGAGGCCGAGACCTGCAGCTCCTAACTATTCCCCACATTCTGGGACATTAATTCTGGGGAGCAGAAAAATTAAGATCCGGACCAGACACTCCCCACAAGTCCAGGAGTCACTGAATCAAAGTAAAAACTCTCAGAAAATCTCAGTGGGGTGTCAGACTCAGAAGAAACCATTATTTCAGAGACATTTTCCCATGGGCCATAATCTCCATTATCTTGTCCCTTGGGTGGTGGTTTTATTTAATGTGAAAAAGATGTGAAACACGGTAATTCTCAGTGACAGTGTTTCACACTCACTGTGATTTAGAAGGGTACAGAGTAGAAGGGAAGGAGACCCAGTGCAGGTAGAATTCTGTGCAGAAAAAGCTGCTCATTGGGTTTCTGCTTTCTGTCCTTGGATGCTCAGCTCACCCCACCAAATCCCTGTGATTCCCATCCATGCCATTTTGCAGCCCAGGAAAATTTGATAAACAGAATTTTGACTTGTACCACTAGCTAGAAAACCTTTCCAATTCATTTCACCCCGAACTATTAGGTAGTCACTGAGTAGGCAGCCGAGATACCAAATTCAGATTAAAGCTTTGTTTCTTACTTCCCCAAAGTGCTGAAACCCATGGCTTCCAGGATGGTTTTGGTTCAATATGTTGAAACACCACATTTCAACTTAGGGACATGATTTATGCCAGATATAACTTTGTAGGTTAGAAGCTATTATTCATAATTTGGATAAGATAAATGGAAAAGAAGTGTTTGTGCTTTATGTCAGAAAGTGTTGATTTGTGTAGACACAGTCACAGATTTACTGTAGAGCTGATGTGGCTGAGATAACCTGTTAGTAATTAGGATTTTGAGTAGGGTAGGTATAGAAGAACACACAAACAGGACTCCATTAATAGCAGAAAATTCCCAGAGCGTGCCACAGGTCCTTATACCCAGTGATCCACCTTGGAATCCACAGGGAACCCCTGTAGGTGCTGCCACTGCAGGGGACACACAGAGACCGTCCTGGTTGCTCATTGTTCCTTTCACACACACTGAGTATTCACAGGAATACAAATGACAGTGCCAGAGGAAGAGGAGGAAGGAGCAGTTCTGCTGCCTGACCATGAGGTGTGTAGTCCATGAAAGACAAAAGTTTCCCCTCCTGTTTCTGTTCTGCAGTTCCCTGAGCTAAGCAGTGTCAGCAAATCCCATTTTACCTGTGATACTTCCATGTTTCTGTGGATTAGTTATGCATATCCCCATTTGAAGCTTTTACCCACATTTATCATGTTGGGACACTCACCTCAGATGTTTTAATAAATATAGTTATTTTTTCATTAAACTGTTCCTGAGCCATCACTGCTTTGCTACTGAGTGTCAGCATGAACTGCTGAGCATAAAATATTGTTCACAGCTACAGAACATTCTCATGAAGTTATCTTTTTCAGAGATACAGTAGATAAAAAGCTGTATTGCTGATTTTTCAACAAAAATACAATCAACTTTCAGTGCAAACATCCAAAGAAGTAACAAAAGGCTGCTGTGACAACAATTCTCCCTGCATAGTTGCTGTTGGGGGTTTGAATATGCCATTTGTAAGGTTTAAATTGCTTTTGCAGTCAAGTGTTGGGATCCATTAGTGATAAGAATAGATATTTGTCTATCGGTTGTGGTTAACTACACTCCTTGTATTAGAAACAATTTAGTCTCTTACGTGAGCCGGGCGCAGGAAATTGTTTAGAGAGTGTGGCTGCAGAGCTGGAAAAGGAGCGGTCGGTGCTCCCTTCCCCCAGCAGAAATGTGATGGATAACTGAGCTCTGACAGCCAGCAACTTAACCTTTGGCAGTGCTGCACAGAGCAGCACCACAGGCTTTTACTCCGAGGATTTCAGCTCTTTCTGAGCAAAGTTGTGTAGAAAAAACTGTGCAACTCTTCCTGGGATTTTTCTCTGAAAACAGCAATGCGCCTTCCCGTTCGGCTGTTAAACCATGTTAATTCGTTCTTTTTTAAGATAGTATTCCAATTACTCTTCCAAAAAAACAAATTCTCAATCTGTGGGCAAACGGAGGAAGACTAAGATTTGGGGTTTGTAAATGGGAATTGCAGTTTCTCTGGAAGAGAAGTTCTCAGATCAGATTTGCTACCAACTCCGTCGGGGTTTTGGAGCAGCGTTTGCTAAATGTTACCAGCTTTGCATGTTTGGCTGATCATCAGCAGTGCACCGGGACATTTCCTTGGGTTTCTTTTTGCTCCGTAAAGGAGCTGACAAATGTTGCACCACATCTTTATGATGTGATCTAACACAGCAAAGCATGATGGATATTACATATCACAGACTCATGGAAATCAGATAGGAAACGTATCAGATGTGACATCAGCCCCCAGACTGGCACTGGACTGGCACACTGATCATCTTGGTCACCACCTAAATGCAGGATTAGAAATTATTTTAGGATCTCTATACTGCACACATACAAAGCAATATATTTCTAAATAATTTAAAGCAGTAATTCAAGCACCGCACCCTTTATGATTGTAATGCAGTCATCTCCTTATGTGGTTTATTACAAAAAGCTCAATTTTGCGAGGGGCTGTTCTCACAGGGTCAGCAGCCTGTTAGAGACTGGTCTCACCCTATCCCGAAACCCAGAGCAGCTTCCTGTGGGATTTAAGAGCTGCAGCTGTTCCAGTGAATCCAAGATGTGCTTTACAAAGCTTTGCGCCTAAGTAAAAGCTGCAGCCATTGGGCTGGACAACACCTGATGTTATCCACAGGATCCCTCTATTCTGCTGCTTGAAACGATCCGTGCTGAGGAGGAATTTTGTAGCTTTCCAGGGGCTCACTCTCTGCTGGCAGCCTTTACTTTGTCCTGTAAAACAGGAATTGGCAGAGGCGCTGGAATAGGAATATTGCAGAAGAGTCAGCTTTCTCACCTAATGCATTTGGCAGGAGGGTTCTGAACTGCGGGGAAGGCGGGCTGAACCCCCGGAGAAGGAGGGATAAGAGTCCTGGGAAAACAAGCAGTGGAAGAGGAGACAAACTGCATTACATCAGGGTTCCTCGTTTATCAGAGGAGCTGCACCACTTGAGCTCCTGATTTCTGAGGAGGAGGACAGAGGCTGTGCCAGGACCATGTCTCCCGTACAAAGGCTGGGCATGAGGCCACACCGTGATAGCGTGTTCTTCACAGCAAATAATCGCATCAACACCAACTTCTTCCTTGTGCGAGGTGTTTGGAGGTCGTACATCATCGTTAACGGGAACATTTCCTGCTATCCTGCTGCCAGGGTGCTCCCAGCAAAGCCTGGGAGAAGGAGGGAAGCACTGAGTGCTGGTGCTCTCAGCTGAGTGGGAGGGCAGCCGTGCCACACCACCCGAGTGGGTCACATTTCTCCTCTGGTTTTAATCTGGGTTCATCTGACAGCGATTCCGACTTGTTTTCATTGAGCAGAACCATATGTTTGGTTTTCAGCAGCACATGAAAAAGTCAGGGCACTGTTCACAAGCTGAAATGCCTCCACAGAGAGGGAAAGGATGGGGCTGCATCTGCCCCACCACTCGTTATTTCTCTTCAAAGACTGGGTTAGATTTACTGCAGCTGTCAATCAGCTCCAAGCACTTACTCCATTTTTTCCCCCCTTTGTAAATCACATCCATCAAAACTACTGCTGTCAAGTGGATGGTAAAAGGTACCTCCTCCCTAAACGGGCCTCTCCAGCTGAAAGCAAAACAAGCACCTGATAATCCACAGGAAACCCTGCGGGATCTAAATATACCTGCAGTGTCTCAGGTCAGAATAACCAGAGGGAATCTAGAGGCTGAGCACCAGGGTGCCCAGTCCAAGCAAGTCCAGTTCACGGGAGTGTCCCTCTTGTTTCGCCTCAAATGGGAACAGTTCGTCCAGACTCTTAAAGTGAAATTCCACATGATCCCCCCTCAACATTTCTGTGCCTCCTCACTCCAGGTAATGCAGTAAAATACTGATCCAGCACCTGCTCTGTGTGCAGCTGAGATTTCTCTCTGGTTTCAGGCAGTCTCTGCCTCCACAGCCATAAAACAAGGCAACACTGGGATAAACAGTTTTGTCCTTGCACAGAAGGTCTAAACTCTGAGGGACAACCCTCACTGGATGCTGAGCAAGTTCACAGGTATTTGACAGTTTACATTGTACTTTGGATTATATTTGTTCTCACACCCGATTTCCTGCAGAAAAGGGGACTGGAATTGGACACTTGGTGCTCACCTGACAGATAAACATCCTCCAAGCTGTAAACAGGAAACCTGTTCAGTTTTTTGCCATAAATAAAGTTGCACGCAGCAGTAACTATAGGAGGGCAGACTTCGGGCTCCATGTTGTAAACACTGTCAGATGCAAAAAATAGTTTCTGGATTTTATACAAGGTATTAGACTATCAAGATGTGATTACAAGGCATACGTTTTTCTGGGAGCCTATTTACATGCAGCTGAACACTGCTTTTGATTCATGAAATTCTTTTTATATAAAACCCAGTTTGGCAAGTTTTAGCACTTAGTTAACTAATTCCCACCAGAAATACTGAAAGCATGGTTTCCATTTATAGCAAAGGGGATTAGGCTGATTTAGAAATACAGTATGTTGACAGTACTATTTAAAAGCATATGGACAATTTGCTCCTTTCTTCTCCATGACAAAACTGAGTGGTAACCATCAAATTCTGTGCATCAGAGCACTGGCCTCTCTGTTTTGTCAAGATCAGTGTAATCTTTTCCAGTTGTAAAATCGAATCCAAAGTAGCCTGATTTATTGTTCCTTGCTCTCCTCAAAAGGCACCGAGGCATCTCCACAGCCCTTTCCAGGTAAAACTGGTGTAAATCACTGCATGAAGGCTTCCAGAACACGACTTTGATTGGTGCAATAGTTCCCAACTCCAGATATTATTTAATTGCAAGTATTTGGTGATGATTTTCTATTAATTTCAAAAGTTTACCCTAGTACAACTCCAAGCTTCAAGAAATCTATGACAATTAATGCAAGAGGAGAAGAATTATGTTTTGTTTGTTATTCACATATGTCTTGGTGGAGCCTCTGTAATTATTCTGCTTGGGCTTTATGCAAAGAAATGTCTCACAGAATCCTGCAGTAGAACAGAAACAATCCCAGCACAAAAGATGTGTGTCTGTACTTAAATCATAAAACCACAGAACAGGGCAGGATGGAAGGGACCTGCTCCAGCAGGGAAATGTGTACAAACACAGTGTGCCCTCACAGAATGAAATAAAAGTATTCATAGTATAGAAAATAGATCACAATTGATAACAGTCAGTGATCACTGGTTAAGGCTGCTAGGCAGAAGCCTGGCTTTTGAAAATCCTGATTGCCCAGCAAGTATATAAAGGTTTCCTAGACACAGGAATACACCTGACACTGAGGCAGTAAGTTCACAGGAAAAGCTGCCACTGTCACAAGGGACAGCAGGCTGTCACACATCCTTTGGCTGCCAGCCACCGAGGGATGCAGGCTGCAAGAGAGCTCAGGATTTTCCTACGGGCACCAAAAACAAGGTATCGGAGCCAGAACTGATGCTGTGAATCTTCCCCCTGAGACGTTTAGATCTGGCTCAAATATCCGCACAATTTCATATTCACAGAGCTCAAAACAAATAGATACACAGTGGTAACACAGTCAGAGGAAGAAGTGGGAGGATCCATGAGCAAATCCCTGTAGGAAGTCCTGCCCTCAAGTAGAGGGAGTTCTTTTGAGTCCTGTGTGAGCAGTAACATTTCTTACTTAGAGAAAGTGCACTGAGATGGAATATGCAGACCCCCAACAAGCAGGGACTGAAATGATTCTCAAATGAAGTCAGTGAAACTTTGTGTGCCAACCCAGTCTGATACTCACAGTGCTCTGCAGTCCCTCCCTCCATCCATTTGCTGACTGCAGTGCATTATAGTGAATGAACAACACTGTATTTTCTGGAAGATACCAGACTAATGCCATGAATACTTTTGTTAATGATCCAGAACATTCATAGCCTGCTTTAATTATTTCATCTCCCTCGTACATCTCAGTTACTAAAATAAGCAGAAGTTACCAGAAAGTGTTAGGAACAAAGTTGAAGCATGAAAACAGCTCTGTGTTCTCAGCAGCACGATCCAGAAAACATTTGGTTGCCAACAGTTCAGTGATTCATGAAAATCACACTTGCATCTGAAATCTGTGTTTGGCTGAGGCCCCAGGCAGGTGGTACCAACCTGTCAGGCTTAACACACAAAAGGATTTCAGAGCATTTCAGGACACTGCTGTTTTAAATGAAACAGTGCAACGTGGGCTCTGTTGATCCTCAGGTGTAGACGATTTTAGGACTGTACTGACCCAAGAATCCATACTTTTATATTGCTGCACCTCTGATAGGGAGACCTAAAAAGTATTTTGGGGCAGAGGGAATTTACACAACAAAACCTTCCCTTTGCCCTCCTATTGCTACATGCTGCAAATTATGGGAATACTTATGAGTATCAAAACCTGAAAATACTCAGTGATTAAGATAATATAGTAACCATGTCAGAAAACAAATTTAATCCAGAAAGGTATATGGCAAAAGACTCAAACTTTGCTAAGAAATGTCAAATTGAGATAATTTACATTCCCTTTAAGCAGAGCTATGGGATGTTTCACTCTTTAGAAGTGGCCAGTTGGAGAAATATCCCCGAGACAAAAATACTGTGCATCCGGAATGCTCCATGGAAGTGTGACCTGCACGGCAATAACCTTTCTCATGTTCACACTCCCTGTCTCTCATGGAAGCAACACAAGGCAAGTTTTAATCTGCATTATCAAATATTAATCTGGTTACCATCAAGCTCCAGAGTCCCTCAAATACCTGAGCAATTGTCCCCAGATAAACCAGCTCTCGACCACCAGATGTGCCACATTAACTGTAAAATCGCACACACAAAAAAACAGACATGCACACACATCTTGAACACCACTTTTGGAGCAACGTTTTTATGATTTAGTGCTTTCCCAAAATAGATGCATACATCTGCAGACTTGAAACATCTCACCCTTAGGAGCTTTAAAACATACATATAATCATGCCACATTTCTGAGAAAAACTCCTTCCTATTGTGGGATCTTATTGCACTCCACTCTGTTGTGGATACATGAGTGTCTCCAGGGCTAAGCACACCGAAATAATTGTAATCCAATTGTGCTGAAATATTTAAGGGCATTTGTTGCTGTAAGAACATTCCATTTGACTCAACCAAGACGCGCAGCCAGAACGTCTTCAGAAATAAAAGTTCTGGCTTTTGTCCAGCCCCGGTGGAAGTCACTGGCCAGGCTGTCATCTGTTAGGCTGGGCTGGGGCTGGGCTCTGCCTGTGTCACGGAACAACGGGTGGGGGTGTTAAACAAAAGGAGTTACCAGCTGTAAGAGCAATTTTCACCCCGTGTACAGCTCAGTATCCCAGGAAGTTGGGTTACTCTGCCGGGAGGTATCCCGGGACAGCAAGAAATGACATTCCAGCCTTCCCTGTCGTCAGCTGCCCGGGGTGCTGTGCTTTCACCCGGGCTCTCCGCACCCCTCCCGCCCCCCTGGAGGCTAAACAAACCCCCTCTAGCTGCTGTTATTACTGATTTTGAGACAGGTAAGCACAATTTGCATCAGCAAAACCTTCAGGTGTCATAAACCGTATTTTGGCAGTTTGATGGTGACTAAAAGATGTTTGTCACTGCAAAAGACACAGACCCTGATTTGGGTTTCTGGAGTCTCTTGTCTGTGTTTGTACAAAAGCCCCCTCAGCCCGTGGCCCAGGAGAGCAGACCATGCTCACATTCATACAGCAGTGATAGACAAGTGGATCTTTGCAGTTTTTAACTATTGATTGCCTCATTTCTTGGTTATTTCACCTTATGAAGGGATTTTCTGTTGCCTTTGTTTTGGCTTTGACTTAATGGCAATTAGGGCTTGATTCATTACTTCATAATAGGAATAAAGAGGGGAAAAGCACACTATTAGCAGAAGTTTATGAAGTTAAAAATGTAAAAAACAAGGGAAAAAAGTACAGCAAAATCACAAGTGAATAAATAAAGCTAATCCTTGCATCCTGTGGCAATTAGGATGATTGGAACACTTTTACCATTGTTAGTATTTGAGAACTACACCCTGAAACTTTCCTGAGGTGCTGCTCTCAGTATTCACCTCTGCTGGTGGAAATCAAGGGTAAATCGTGAGCGCCTGGTCCATCTGACTCCTGCAGTCAGGGTGAGGAAACGCTGGCAGAAATCGGCTCAGAAAGAGCCAGTGAAATAATTTCAGATTTTTCTAACCCAAGGCTGATGATCCCGTTCCAAGTAAAGATAATGCAAATTTTATAAACACAAACCAGCTGCTTTCCTTAAACCAGCAGAATGTTTTCTTTCCGAAATGGGCCAAAAAGCTGAGCATGCTGAAGGGTGAGTTTGCGTTGTTAGTTTTGAATCAGCTGTCATTTATCTGTCGGGAACTCATTATTTAAAAATCAGTGCAGCTTCAGGTTTGGATAAAAATGCTCTGAAATGACCCTTCAGAAGCCGCATGGGGTGACGCTGTGCTGGGCTCAGTCGTGCACGTGTGGTTGTGTGTGTTCTGACAAACCCACTCACACTCCCTGCCCTTGCTCTTCCCTTTTCTTGCACTGGCTAAGCCACACAAGGCTGGCCTGTTAGAAAATTCAGCTGTGATTATTAAGCAGAACGTGCTTTGTCAACTTCCTGTTCTCATTTCTGGTACTGATCAAGGTTGTTCAAAACCAGAGGTTGAACAGCTGGAGAAATTTATTTCACCATTGGATGATTGAAAGGCAGCTCCTTTTCCACACCAGTGGAAGAGCTTAACCCACCCTGTCTTTTCACCTTTTCAAGAAAATAGTTGAAAATTTGATACATTTTTATAGCAGGAATAAAATAAAAAATGAGTAATGCTTAAATCCCTTATTACTGCCTTTCTCCTCACCTCTAGGAGCTGATGTAATGAGTTATTTACAAGATGTTATTTTATGTTTCCTGACCTAAATGGCTGCATAATCTTAGTTACTACACTGTAATTTGGTCACAAACTATATTTTCGTGGTATGTGAAGTGCCATCTGAATGTAGTAAAGCACAGCTGGCACAGGCTGCACGTAAGGAATTACAGTAGAAGCAGGATTGATATTATTTTTTAAAAAGAAATTAATTTTCAGGCACTTCATATGTGTATCAAGCCTTGTGCAAACATCTACCAATACTTAGTATTTCTTGGTTCAGTAATTAAGGATTCTGAAAATGTAGGTCAGGTTTCCAACCGTATATCATTCCAATTTCAAAATTACCTTATTGACCTATATTTAAGCCAAAACCTACACATTGATTTAGAGACAAACCCAGTGTAAGGCAAAATTTTACTGTGGAAAAGAATCAAGACCTTGAATGTTGGCTAAGAAACAGGATGACTAATCCAATACACGTGGGGACATCAGTATAAAATTAATAAAAGCATTGAGATTGACCACTAAGTGATGTTTATATACCAAAAATATTTGTCATCTTATTGTATTCAAGCAACCACAGAGTTTTCATAGGTGATAATTTTAAATACTGGGAGGTGGATATACTACAACTGCTATAGAGCAGAGGAGATCCCTCAAGCACTGATACCACCAGTAAATATGAAAAGCTGATTTCCACGAGTCTCTGCCTTCACAGAACAGCAACCAGCACTGAACGCACACACCTCGTTAACAAACCACAGTCTGTTCTAATTTAGGCCCGTGCAAATAGCACTGGAGTTGTTCCAGATTTGTATCTGTAATTGATAGCAGAATTTGGATAGTGTGTGTACACACACATATATATAACATAAGCTTTCCTCCTACTACTGTATACAAGGCTTTCAGAGTAGAAAAGGCTCCTTAAAAAATACATATATTTTTAATTACAGGGGTTTTTTTTCAGAACAATCTTTCACTTAATCAATCCTGAAGTGCATTAACTTCTGTAATCCCAAATAATTGGCTCTCCCTTGATAATCAGAGTTCAGATTTAGGTTTCTGGACTGCTTGCTTGCAGTGTTTTGTACCTTGTCTTGGAAAGTATTCTTTGAGAGGGCCAGCAGTGAGCAATTAGAGTTTACTGTGTTTCTGGCTGGATATTGGCCGGTGCCTTTTACTCTCTGCAGTTCCATTAATGTCTTTCACATGCTCAGATCCCTTTTCATCAGAACATCCCAGCCATGTATAAAGGTGGCTGAGTGATGCTGGCAGTGTTTTTACAGATGGAGATCAATTGGTGGGGAGGGTGATGCAACGGGCAGAAGGCAGTGCTAGAAACCAGTTTATTGGATCTTATTTCTGTGCTCCAACCACTGGATTCTCCTGTCTCCATATAGATTTAAAGGATTAGTTGTAAGCTAAGGCAGTTTTACAAAATGCATTCAAGTTGCACTGGCTACTTTCGCTGTGTTCAGAAATAAGCAGCAACATCCAACAATTTCATGGCAGGGAAACCACAATAAAGATCCTTGTGAGTTCAGACAGTGCTGGTTCAATGCTCTGGGGAGTATTTGGCTACACCGTCAGCAATTTTGTCATCCACAAAGTGGTTCATCTGTAAACCGGTGGCCAGGACCTCATAATGGTTCCCCTTGTTCAAGTGGAAGGGAGGAAGAGGATGGTTTTTGCAGTTTCAGAGGGGCAGTTCATAAACTGAAACCTCATGGAAATGCCTAAAGCACATTATCACTCATTCCTCCACAGGAGCCTCTGGCAGCTTGGGACTGTGGGCACAAATGGGAGCAAACCTGAACTGCTCCTCGTTCTGCCAAGAGCTCCAACAGTCCCCCCAGCCAAAGGATGTGAAAGGGCTGGGGTAGCCTTTCTCCCCTTCCAGGAGAAATCCTCAGCTTAGCAGTGCTGAGATGCAATGTGTCCCAAAAAACTTGGATCAGGATTTAACTGCGGGCCCGGAACTGCACCACAGCGATGAGCACTTCCCTCCACAATGAAACTCAGCCTTTCCTGGATCACCCTTGTGCCCCCTGCTTGTGTTCCTTAGCAGAGAGGCTCAGTAGGATGCAACCAACATTAACAGGTGACGTGCCAGACCCCAGCACGATTCAGCCAGCAACAGACAGCAAATCTTGCCCTGATACAACTAAAATGCAACTTCAATAGCAACGTAAAACACCCCATTAAAAATGAAGCCACTGCTGATAAAGCATATATAATAATAACAGTATGTCCTACCCATAGCTGGTGATCTCCAGGCTGAGCCAAGGCGGTGAGGGAGCACCACGGTCCAGCCAAGAAGCCCAAACACCTCAGGAAGGGGGCCAGGCAGCAAGAGAGCCCCACCATGGCTTAGGAAGGGAATAAAACCCTACAGCCGAGCCTAAGTGGATTCTGGGGCTGTGGGTGGGGTGGGCAGAGAGCCCAGGTGAGGCTGATCAGGGCCATCAAGGCCGCTGAGTGCTCTCAGCAGTCCCGGTTTCTCCCAGGGCACCACAAAGGCTTTCTATTCTTTAGGCAGGGTTGCTTTAGGGGCCCTGGGCCGTATTGTCCCTGTCTAAATCTGCAGGGAGTTTGTGGTGGTTGTAAGACCCTTGAAGTGCCACGTCTGTGCTGTCAAGAAACAGCACAGCTTTACTTGCCTTGTTCTCCCTTTTTTTACACACCCCAAGTGTCCTGTGCCATCGCTGGCATTCCCAACCTGTGCAGTCCCTGTCACCAGCAGAGAGGCAGCTCCCCTTGGAGACAGAGGGCCAGGAATAGCAGGGTTGCTGCAGGTCACTGCCCCCTGTGAAAGTTCACACACCACCTGCTCCAGCCCTGACCCCTCATAAAATACTGATCCTTCAAAAACACACACGGGGTCTGGCCTGGCTCCTTGGGCTCCTTGGGCTCCGTCCCTCTCAGTGACAGCAAGTGATCATGGCCAGGCCGGTGTCACTGCTTGAAACAGCTTCACAAATTTTACTTTTTTACTTTAACTCCTTGTGTTTTACCATCCCTCTGAAAGACACAGGCATCACGTGCAAGGTGAGGGACAGCCTGGCATTGACCAGCCTGGCATTGACCAGACTCTGTCTCTAGGCTCACTGGTATGTGCTCTGCATTCTTCCCATTCCCTCTCTGCCTGCCTGGAAGGACTTGCAGCCCTGCTTTCTTCTTAAAATAAGATAAATAGGGGATAAATAGGAGCTTTGTAGGCTTGTCCAAACTCCCTGTACAAATGTATAGGGCGAGTGTGTTGCTGACTTGTCCTAAGCAATTTTCCCCAATCCGTACCCTAACTAGACAAAACAAAGTTTTCTCCTATAGGACTAACAAATATACCCAGAGAAAATACACATCTGTGCTGGGGAAAGGGTGTCTTTGTCTTCCTTCCCTTATTGTCAGCTCACTGGTGAAGCTCTAAACCCCAGAGCCGGTCACACCAGCTGTGTAGCAGTTTGCAGTCCCATGTGTAAGTTCACTTACACTTTTCCTTCTTTTGCTTATTATTCTGATAATAGTGAGCCCTCTCCCTTTCCCCAGTCACCCATTTCTGAAAGCTCTGCTCCAGCCAGGGCCAGATTTTGCTTGCCTTGCCCACATGAACGACCCGCTGAGCTCGCATTGCGTGAAGAACGGGGTCCCTGTCATGACCCCCCCCCCTCCAAAAGGCAGCTGTTGGGGTGCAGAGGCAGCCAGGTCCCTGTTCCCCCTCTCCTTCCCTTCTCCTTGCCGGAGGCAGCCCCGTCTTCCGAGGTGCTGGGCTGCCGTAACAGGATCTCCCCGCTGCTCACTGCTCTGGACTCTGTTTTTCTTGGCACAGCGCTCCCCGAGACACTTGAAAACAGAAAGCAACTCAGAGCTCTCTTGGCTTCCTTCCTCGCCTCTGCTCCCCCTTTCCTTTCTTGAAACAGTTTATGAATAAAATAGCAATATTCTCTCTTAAAAGCGTTGGGTTACAATGTTAAAATTTGGATTGCAAGGGCTCTATTCAGCGTTCAGAAGTGGCAGATGTTTGCAACAGGCACAGCGGGAAAAACCCATCCCAGATTCCTGCAGCGGGAAGTTTAGGTGCAGGCTCGATTTTTGGTAGAAATACGAATCCCCGTAGATCACTTGCTGCATATTTTAATGACATTTAAACATAACCAGATACAATTAATACTTGAGAAGCAGGGAGCTATTCTAAGCAGCAGGAGCTGGGCTCCACTGAAGAGTTATTCACCATTCACCGAGGAACGGGCTGAAAAGAGTCTGCAGGAAATTAGCTAAAATAACATCTCGCCCAAATGGAATATTTTAATTCATGCTAATACGAAACGCTGAGAAAATATATGTATCTGTGAAGGATTCCTGTAAGCACAAAACAAACGGCGCTTCCCGTGCTCCTTTCTCAGCAGGGCTGATAGTTCCAGAAAATGTGCAGGAATTTTAATCTCTTGTGACTGTAGCGCAGAGCTCGAGTCTGTATGGGGGATGGAAAATCTACATGCACCTGGAAGCAGACATAAATCACAGTCAGCTCAAGCTGCGCTCTGCAGCCTGCGCAGCCTCCTCCGGCCATCCACACGCTGCAGCTCATTCCAGACATTTCCAAGGCTGGAATATCTGCTGGGTTTTGAGCCTCTGCTGCGTGGTTTTGCACAGCGCCGTTCACGCTCCCGCAGCTTGCAGGGAGTTCAGCTGTTCCTCTGTGCGAGGGGCAGAGCCGTGGTTTGGCCCATCTTCCCCGATTTTACCCTCGCTGGGGATCTGCTCCGTGAAACGGGAAAGTGAGAGCAGCTGGGACTCAACAGGAAATCTGTCACATCTATAGAGCCATAAAGAAGCAGCGTGTGATCCAAATGTGCTCCAGTTTGCAATTCTTCAGCGCAGATCCGCCGACATCGGGGGCTGTGGGACTGACACCAGCTGGGAATTCACCCCAGTGTTTCCCTGAGCTCACACCAGCCATGTGAACACAGGAACCCATTTCTTCTCCTTTTCCCATTCCCTCTGTGGCAAAACCAGCAGCAGGAGATCCTGCACATAGTGGTTCATACCTGGGCTGTGTGTGTGCAGTCATGGCAATACCACATCCTTTGAGGGAACCAGGCCACTCTCACCATAGAACTGTAATTCCTAGTACACAAATACCCTGCACAAAATATAAGAGTAGGCCTGCAAGAGTTTAGGGAGAAAATAAACCTGCATTTTCCAAGTTTTTCTAGCAGAACAATAAAGGAAAAACTCCATATCTCTCTGTTGTTGCAATGCCAGGGGTTGGTTTGCCAAGATTTGCATTTAATCTTACCTACATTACTGCAGAAAATTAAAGACATCTGAGAAATCAGAGGGAATTCCAGATACACCGTATAAAATGCTGATACAATACTGAGATTGTACAAATACCTACAGATAAATCTTGTGGTTTTATGACTTCAGTAAGGGCAGTTTGTTGGAGATACGTAGCATGATAGTGATGCTAACCTGATATCACATTACCGGAAAGAAACACACGGAACTCTAGGGAAAAAAATGCAGCAGGAGGTAGCAAAATGCTTCGTAGTTTTGTGTCCCACATTCCCTAGAGCAGCAGCATCCCACAGGGAGACCAAGAGGTTCAGAGCCAAGTGCTGTTACCAGGAGGAAGGTGTGGGGATGTGCCACTGAGAACTCGGGGTATATTTTATAACATTCTTACTGCGGTGATATTGGAGCATGAAAATCGTTTTGTCAGTGGTACTGGGAGAGCTGCTGGCTCGTGTGCTTACCCCATTTTTGCCTGGTTGTTCAGAAATCTCACAAGGAGAAAAGGAGGCAAGAGGGAGGCATTAGGTATGGTTGTTAGTAGGATTATTGATCAGAGATAATTCCAAAATACTCATATTTGCAGATAGAAATTTCAAAAGTGCCCTACTTGCAGAGTTAAGTAAGAAGTCTCTACTCTTAAATACTAAAATACACCAGTCAAAATATGAAATTTGTGTAAATGCTTGTTTTTTAACAATAGCAATTTCTAAATACAGCATAATTCACATGATCACATAACATACTATTGTTGTTTAGTATAACATCATAAGTATTTAGGTAAAAAGAATACTTTTCTGGCTAGTTCTTTTAAAGAGATTCTTCTGCTGGAAAAGTATGCAGTAGCTCATACTACTAATTTCCATGTAAAGCAGATAGAGTTTTTATTCCAGTGGGCAGTGAATAGTGAATAAAAACCTATTTTTCCTTTTCCTGTAAACTTCTCTCAAAGAACAGCAATAAAACCAAGTTGCATTAGGCATCCTGCAGACAGTAGGCTTTCCTTGCTGCACTTGTGATGCCATGAAGAAAATGTAATGGCCAAAGGCCTAGATAAATCCTTCATCATCATTTAGATTCACTTTTAGGTCACCTCTACAGATTTACAGAGCCCACACACCTAAGGCAGCCATCAGTGGGGTTGTGTTAGTCTGGCTAAACTGCTAAGCTAACACTCCAGTAAACCTCATCCAGTTAAAAAGCAGTGAAACCCAGCTACTGGCCCCTTGGATGATGGTTGCAGAAGAGGAACAAAAGATTCGGCCCAGAAACTTTATAAGTTTCTTATAAGGGGATAAGTCATGGGTGTTTGTTGGTGGGTCAGAGAAGCAGTGCCGAGTGGTTCGGATCGGCCGCAGGGCACGGCTCGTGCCGGCTCCCTTCTGTTGGCACTTAATTTCAGTCACTGAGGTGATAAATTGGATTATCAGGAGAAAGAATCGGGCACGGTGCAGGTGATGGAGCAGCTTGAGCACACAGCGCTGCTGGGTTTGTACCGAGGTGAACCCAGCCCCTGCTCGGGACGCGGAGGTGCCACCGACACCGTGCCCCGGGGCAGGGCTGGGGCTGGAGCCAGGATGTAAAATTGGCAGCTGCTGCATCTCGTAAGGACAGTGCCCTTAGGAACAGTCAGAATGTTGGGAAATACTGTGTTTGGTAAGAAAACCCTATTCTAAAAACCCACCAAAACTGGTGTGGGAGGCATTGCAAAACAGCCGATCATGTATTCAGTTTGAACCCAGCAGAGTGTAAATAAATGCAAACATTTGCCTTTATTAGTAAGAAAATAATTGTGATCGTTTGTGCCTCCACTTAATTTAATAAAACTGTTTTACATCCCTGGTATGTGTGCCTGTGGCTGGTACTCATTAAAGGAGTCAGCGTGTGCCAGGGGATGGGAGTCATTAAAAAACCAATGCACGCCAAAAGCTGTCAGCCCAGCTCGCTGCTGAGTATCAGGTGCTGAAAACATCGGGTTTAGCAAATAGAAGAGAATTAAGGCAAAAGCAATAATGTTAGACTAACATACAATGTATGTTTTTTCTCTAAAATTGCTCCTCAAGAACACAGAATTGAGTGTTGCTCGGGCCCACACTGGCTGGGACTGCCTGGGAGCTGCACTCTCCTGTGTAAGCCTGGGCAGCGCATCCCGAGCACAGGGGCCGAGAGCAGGGAACGGGATGGGCCTGGGCAGTCCCGAGGCAAGAAAAGAAAAGCATTTTCAGTGCTCACGAGGAGCTGAGAGAACCTTCACTCAGGGAGAGCTGAGCAGTGGCCGCAAAATACACGATAAAGGAAACAGCTCGACGTGAATCCCTGACAAAGAGAAACATTCTGAGGAACACTTCCCTTCTCTCTCTGCTCCTCTGAAATCCTTGGCTGCATCTCTCCCCACTTTTGTGCAAGTGAGATGCACCATCCTGTGCACCTAAAAGAGGGAACCCACTCAGTCCCAGATGTGGGACAGAACCTCTGGCTCAGAATAGTATCAAATACCATGATAAAAACTCATTTTAGGGCTCCAGTTGCTGTAGGAAGACACAGATGTGTAACAGGAATCTGACTGCTTTGTATAATCTTGGCTCCTTAACAGAGATGTGGGAGAGCTCGTAGGAGAATGGGGCCTGGGAGGATACAACTGTGCACAAAAACTGGGAGGGTCACACCCTGCACTGTCCTTTTGCCAATTTAGAAGACAATTACAGAGAAGAGGCTTCGCTCAAGCCACACACATTGAAAAAATAAAGTGGAATTAGAGGGAAGTGATTAAGAGAAGGTTTAAGAGAGGGAAGATGTAAATCCAGTCTCCTGGGCTTTATTTAGAAATGTCTGGCAGGCAAGACTTCCATAACAAGTCAAAAGGCACATTTTCATTTTGAAGTCATGACAAAATACATGTTATGCTCAGTAATGTTACACTTCAGCAGTCACAATTGGTTTTAATTAACTCTGTACACACACATGCAGAAGTGGATGGCCTGAGTTAACTCTTTGTTGCCTGGTTTGCAGGAGGGACACAAAGAACTGACATTACAACTCTGGATATTTTACCACCACCTCTCAGCCTCTCCATTTTTGTCTCAGGACAATCTTACTCCATGTGCTAGGCTGTATAAGAGCCAAGGAAAACCACTTAAAACCAGAAATTATCCTTCATCTTACAGAGATCAAAGAGGCAACTGAAATTGCAACTCCTACAGCATTTATCCAGACCACAGTATAGAATGAGATCTGTGAAAGTTAATGAAAGATTTTGTACAGACAAAGGGAGAAACAGTAACAAGTACTTAACTTGCACTGAAGTGTTTGTCTTGGGAGTCCAAACAATAGCTCTTTTTTTTAGGGACAGGCAATGTAAAGTTGGAATGACTAAAGGATAAATAAAATTATTAGAGGTGATAGTTGTATATGTTCACTTCTCTTTCAGAGATTTCCAAATCTGGCCTGTCTGTTTCTATTCTCCATGTAGGCTGAGTGCAGACTGGTTGTCCTCCAACACCTCCCTCCTCCTTAGGATGTCTCTAGAACAAGGGAAAGTCCACAGGTGACCCATTCTCAGGGGCTATTTTCTGCTCAGGAATTAATTGCTCTGGGCAAAGCTCTGAGGTTTAACCAGCCCCAGTAGCCCAAACGTTTTCAGCTGGAGATAATCTGCACAGCAGTTGCACTGTCAGAGCAGGCAGAGCCCACCTGCCTCCAGGTGCCAGATGTGCTGAGTGGTGCCAGATGTTCGGAGTGGGCACCAGTTCCACTGAGAACTGGACCACCACGAGCTCATTTTTGAGCAGTGAACAGTAATTGTTGCATGCCAGAATTTACTTGCCCATGGCTACAAAGATCATTGATATTTAGGATTAATTTTCTCACCATGCTTTCACACTGATAAAGCAGCTGCAGGAACAGAAACCAATATTCTTTGGAGGAGAAAGCTGCACTGTGGTTTGGTCAGTACCTTTAGCAGAGGGAACTGTTCAGAAAGACCAGAATAGGTTAATGCCAAGCCCAGCAGTGTGGACTTAGTCATGTAAAAGGAAAATAGTTGTTACTTGAAGAGTTGCTGAGAAGAGCTTTACTTTCTCAAGTAGGAAATTAAGCTAAATACTTCAAAATGGAAAACTTGAACTACAGTCAGAGTAAGTGAAAAAATGCCCTCGGGTTAAAGTGAGCTACTTTGGCTTAGGTCTCTGAATATTAATTCCTGCCAGCAATACTTAGAAAAAATATAAACTTAATTAGGACAGAAGGACTGGTGTGGGTATTGGCCTTATTTTTCCAAATCCTTCAATGTTGCTTCATTTAACCCTGCCAATGAATCTTTTCCTTTGATCTTAAACTAACAGGATTAAAACCAACTTGTTAAAATTGAATCCTGAGGTCACAGTGAAGATTTGTTGAGGCAGAACTTTGTTAAAGCTGATGTGTTTTCTTTTAGTTATTAACGGAGTTTTATTTCAGAGTTCCTTCATTATGAAGGTAGATCATAATTGTATTTTACAGTTAGGTATGCTTTAGTTATAAAAAGAGCTGTTTGTTATCCATGATCCAAGGAGTCTGGAGCTGGGAAGAGTTATGTTCTGTGAGAGAGGGTCCCCAGCCTGTCACGGCACCTTGGTGTTCAGGGGGGCTGCCTCTGGCATCTTTATCAGAGGTCCTGTACTGGCCTTAATGGAAATAAGTGGAAGTTTGAAAATTAATCTCACAATTGGGATATTTCTTTGCATTTCATGCACACTTACATGTTTGTGGCTGCCCCATCCCTGGAAGCGTCCAAGGCCAGGTTGGGTGAGGCCCTGATGTAGTGAACAGCAGCCCTGCCCATGGCAGGTGGATTTGGAATAAGATGACCTTCAAAGTCCCTTCCAACCCAAACTACTCCATCATTCTATGATTCTACTCAAAAGGTGAACATAAGTTGCTTCACTGACTCAATCCAGAAACAACTGGCAATCAAACATGCTGAAATCCCATGGAAGAGGCACCTGAGATGCCTTAGCAGGTGAGCTGAACTTCCTCTCCTTTGCTCCATTCCAGTGCAGTCCACAACGTTATTGGGACACTGATTTAATCACTGGGAGCCTGCCCCTGATTTTGGAATAAGGACTAACTTGCAAAGCATCATTCGTTTGTTTTCAGCATCTTTACAGGAATTTTATGTTTGAAGTGTTGGCAGCAATCTTGAGGTTACTCACATTAATAACAGACTCTATAACAGCATTTACTACCACACAGAAATTAATAGGTAAATTAAACATAGCAGTGGTTTCATTATTTAATAGTGGTCTTACGTAACAATTTCATTTTTATTAGCAGGGGTGTTACATTGTAAAGATTGGCTGCATTATGAACTACAAAACTACACTATAAACCTGAGCAAAGGGGCCAGTCAGCCACGTGTAACTGCTGCATTCCAGAGTCAACACTACCTCAGTCTCATGTCTAACATCATTTAGTGCAGAGCTAATGAGAGCAAGTCAGGAGAGACATAAAGAGTATGTATTTATGTAGAAAATGTGAACCTTATTCCTGTACAAGTAGTCATGGAATATATGTGCATGTAAGTAATGGTAAATGAGTACGGCACAGCCATAACATTAATTCACAGAGATTAATTCATGCAGATGAAATACTGTAGCAGCTCAGGCCCGTGTTAGTAAAATGCTGAGGAATGTCATTTATGGGAAAGCCTTGAGCAGCTGTCATCAGCTCGTGAGTGTGCTGGAAAAAATACGGTCAGTTAAAAAAATGATAGGTTGGGTTTTTAGCTAATATAAATCACTGCTTTTTGTGCTTAGTTGCAAAAGAACACCAGGAGATGTGCCCTACAATTTCATTTTCTGTTCATCTTTTCCTTTCCATGATAAACTTAGAGATACTTCTCTCACATGACTTGGTGGTTTGAAAGCTGCTTGACCATTGTATTGGGGTTTTGGGCAGGTTTTGGCAGCGAGGGCTTCGGGGTGGCTGCTGTGAGAAGCTGCCAGAAGCTTCCTCCATGCCCAGTGGAGCCAGTGCCAGGCCCAGCCCATCAGCAACAGTGCTGGCACCTCTGGGAGAACAAATTTAAGAAGGGGAAAAGCTGCATTCCTTGGATACACTTATGGTGGAGCTGGGAAGGTGTCTTAAGGTTTAGTCTGATTTGGTTGGTAATAAACCAAACTAATCTGCCCAGTGGAGTCTGTTTTGCCTGTGAGAGTCACTGGTGAGGGATCTCCCTGCCCTTATCCCCCTCCATGAGTCTTTTTTTGTGTTTCCTCTCCCCTGCCCAGCTGAGGAGGGCAGGGATGCAGCAGCTTTGGTGGCACCTGGCCTCTGTCCAGGATCAACCCACCACAATGATTTACATTCTTACTCCAATTAAAGATCTGTGGAGTTATGAATGCTGTTTATTTTCCCAGTCAATTGGCCTGATTTTTGATCAGCTTTATTATATACTAAATTCCCCCTGAAGTCATTTAATATTTACTTGTAGCCTTGACTGGGAACAAAAGAAAATATAAATTCACTTTTTTGTCTTATTGAAGACTAATCATGTACCATAAACAATTTTGAACAGGCAAGATTGGGATCAGATTGTCTTCCCATACGATTGTGTTAGAAGAATTAATTAGAGATTTAAGTATGAAAAGCAGCATTTGTCCTCTAATTGTGTGAATCTGTTCTGCATACCTATGAATTCTTTATTTCTAGTTAGTTATACCTTTAGTAAGTGTATTAGTGGAGGACAAAGTGGCAAAAGCGTTCACTGGTAGTGATAAAATTTCCTGGAACTAAAATAATAGGCTATTTGTAATCAAGTTATAAATACTTCAAGTTGAAGAAGAAAGAAGCTGCTAGTATAGAAAATGAGGAGGGAGTTTCATCCACAAATATTTACACTGAGAAAGACATTTTCTATTAAGATGGAAAAAATGCTGTCATGTTTTCACACTTTCAGAAGAATGGCCAACGTGTGGGTAAGAAGTTGGCTGATTTCTCTGGCCCATTTACAAATACGGATGAAAAGGCAAGTTGTAAAATTTCCAAGCTCCCACCAAAACAGCAGCAACAGTCTGGGATGCAGATTCCCAGGGCGTTCCCAGTGCCCCAGGACTGGGAGCCCCACAGTAGAAGCAGCACTGTGTGAGGACTAAGAAACAGCAGCTAGAAAGTATAGAGACCATTATTTTGAATTTAAACAGATCGATCAAAACTCTTGATTTGTACTGCACTTACTCTGTACCCTCTGTACTTAGTCAGAAGAAATAAGAAAGCAGAGAGAGTATTTCAAAGAATGGAAAGTACAACAACTTGTTTTTCCTGTGCTTACTTTTAACTTCAAGTTTAGTAGGAAAAAGTGTTTGGATTGTCTAAAGAATTGATATATAGTTGTGTTCGTTCTTGGTCATCATAAGAAATAGTGAAACAAGGAACGTGCTTATCTGCACAGACAAAACATTATCCAAAATGACATCTGTTTAAAGCAGAAAAACCCCAGTTCATGTGGAATGCAGCCACGGAGGAGGGGACAGCACAGAAAACCTTGGGGTGCTTTTCAGATGAGGAGGAGTAATATCAGAGCCACAGCAAAACCCTGTTTTAGAGCCAAAAATAAACATGGAATGATGCAAACCTGAGCTCCACAGCTCCCAGTGAAGATCCCTGCTGCCTAATGAAATCCAGCTCCCCGAGTCAGGCACCCAGCTACTTTTCAATGCAGTAAAAAGAGATAAGCACCTAAACATGCAGAAGAGCCAAACCCAGATTGACACTCTGCCTTCGAGCTCCTATGATTTCACCCTTCCACACATGTCAGCAGGACTTTCACTGCTGAGGTGAGAATTGTAAATGTCACGCTTAACACTCAGGTTTTTGAAGTTTGAAGGGCAGAGTGTTGTTTCATGTTGAATATTAGCTTCGTCCTGAAAAGGCAATAATAAAAGTGTCAGATATTCCCTAGAAGCTGTTTAAGCATGCCAGCTTTCTTTAGGGAACATAAAAGTTTGGCTGTGGAGGAGAAAATCTTTGAGTATCAGGCTTGCCTTTTCCACCCGACTATAATGGAGATATAATCTATATTGTCTTGCTTTGAATAATATGTGTTAAATTATCACTCGGAGCTGGTCTGGAAACCAGGAAACTCAGCGTCCACATCCTTCACAGACCTGTTCTTCTTTCAGATGCATTTTTGGGTGCTCTCGCGGGTTTTTAGAATTACACCGGCAGTTTTTTGTGAACTTCGGGGGGGAAAAGAAAATCAGGCAGCTTTAATCTTGCCAGCGTAGTTCATGAAAGCAGCCAGTGGGCCGTTGGAGGGATTAACCAACAGGAGCCCTAAGCCACCCCCCGCGTTAGCAAATGTCCCAGGCAGCTTCCAGCGGAGCGTGAACGCCGCAGCCCTTAATGGAGCTGGCATTAAAGGGCAGCCCTGCATCACATGGGCTCTGGGGAAGGCCCTTGACATCAGAAAGAGCTGAACTCTGACCTTGGCCCTTGCCACCTTGATTAGCAACGAGAGCAATTTGTCGGGGGTTATTGTGTGCGCGGGGCTGCAGCAGCTGGGCACTTTGGAATTCCTAAAGCAAACAGCAAGAAGCTGCACCACGTGCTCCTTTACACACCCAAACTGCGTTAAAAGATTGTTAAATTGTTAAATGGAAAGGCCCAACGGCCAGGCCAGCTCTGTGTCCTTTCCTTTGTTCCTGTGCTCACACACTGTCCCCCCAAGCTCCCTTCAGGGCACACAAGGGCCAGCCTGGCTGGGACGAGCAGCTTTGCAGGACTTTTGTGTTCCCCAAATTGTTCAGTGGCTGATTCACATGACTGACTCCCTGACGCAGTGCTGCCAGGACAGAATTGCTGATTTTGCCACAGTTGTCCCCTTTTGTGGCATTTTCCCAAACATTAATTAATCTTCCCAAGTGCATTGCGAGACGTTAAGAGGTACAAACCTGAAAGAGAGGGAAAAAAGTAACTCCATGGTAGGTGACAGGCCACTTGGCATGTTGTGAGCCTTAGATGGGATCTGAAGGAGTATTTAGAGTTACATCATCACTTAGAATGTCTAGAGAAGGGACAGGGCTGTATTGTGAGGCTGTGGGGTGGCAGCACTCCAGATCAGGCAGATGAGGGCCTCACACTGGGCACTGACACACTGGGCAGTGTCCAGCTTGTGGCCACCTGCAAAAAGCTCATTTTTGGTGATCTGCAGCAATACTTGACTGTTTTAAAAAAACAGACCATATTTCTCCCCAAACTCTCCCATCATCATGCCTTTGAAGGCCTTCTCTAACCTTAATGATTCTCCAATTCTCTGTGTCCCTATGGCATGGCACCCCATAGTTTGAATCTCCTGCCCCAGCCAGTCCCAGGCACAATCTGCCACTGCAAACCTGATGTCCTATTGCTCCCTGTGTGCAAACCAGCATATTTTCCCCTATATTCATTCTCAGAAACAGATGAGCCTCTTTTTTTTTTTTTTTTCTCCTTGAAAATTTTTCCACAAAACTAAATGTGAAGCAGATATCCAGTGTGGACAATTTCAGCTTCCTGGATAATGCTGGTAAAGTGTGAGTAACTTAAAAATGGTCTGAAAAGGTGCCCAGGATGACTAATTACAGGTATCTTACCAGTCTCAAACATATAATAAATAAAAGGGTGCTGTTAAAAACTCTTGTTTTGGAAACCTCCCTAGTTATTCCATACTGGGTGTGGAAAGGATGGCAGTTCTACTGAGCTGTGCATGTTCTGCAGCCAGGCATCCACCAGAGGGTAGGGAAGTGGGTAAATATTGCACAGGGCTGTATTTCAGTGATCCAGAATGTGCTAGGGATGAAATAAGGCAGGTATCAAAGCCATTAATTACAGCAGTCAACTGAGGCTGGAGGGCAACCAGGAGAAAGATAAATTTCCAGGCAAAAATGGGAACTGGGACATGACACAGAGCAGGAAACCAACAGACTGATGCTGGAGCCAAGTGAAAACACGAGGAGAGGGCAGCAGAGAATCAGAGCCCACCACAGGGACACAGACTTAGGATGAAATGTTAGCAGTGCCTGCTGAGGCTGGATTTGGAAACCTGCTCCCTTGGGCCTCCTTGGGTCTTGTACCTGCTGGGGCATGGATCTCACAGCAAATTAAGATTCCCACAGGTAATTTCAGGAGCTGATAAAAATACAAAGATCTGCAGTAATTTTTTTGTTGGTGAATATTCTGATTTTTTTTTTAATTTGATACTGGCAATGTTCACTTATGAACTGATGCACTGAGGGTTTTCATTTAATAGGACAGGTTTCTTTAAATAATCTACTTACAACAGAAATGCATACTTTGGCATGAAAAAATAGTTCTGTTCCCCAGCGTCTCTGGAACACCACAGACTTGAAAGCAAAAGTTTTTGTTGTGTAAGCAAAAAAAAATGTGCATGTCAAAGCTGAATTTGCTTTATTGTTTTCCTTGAAAATATCAGCTAAACTTTCCAAGGGAATACATTTTAAAAGTCCACAGTGGTTGATTAGAAACAAATCAAACCAGATGCACTAACAGCCTTCACATGAAAATTCCCAAGCTAGACTAGATCATACTTTGGAACTGAAATCCTGCAGCAGATTGAAACCTAGAGATTGGGAAAATATGTTCTGGACTCTGAATAAATACACCCCTGAATAAAGTCGGATGCCCCTGAGCTGGTTGCCCATCACAGGGTGCATTCTGCAATGTGTGCCCTGCAGAGATGAACTCTGGATGTGCTTTCAGCTGTAATCTGGTGGCTCTGTCACATGTCACCCTCCCCTAGTGAAGATATTTACTGACAAACCACTCTCTAATTCCTGGAGAAAGGCATTCTGGTTTTCCAGAGAGACCTCTTTGTGCAACACATTCGTTTATAAAGTTACTCATGCAGAAGTACCTGCAAGGTCAGGACCTACATTTTCTCCCAGCAGCAATTATGAGCTGCATGTTAATGGTGAAACCACTCATGGCTTAATGCTACAGCATATGATGGTGCAGCTTCAGAGGAGGAATGCCATTCCCACAGGGAATCTGTAATCAGTGAGATAATTAATGAACAGATAATTTACGCTGTGACTGCTGTAAATTCAGTACACGCTGTCATTTGCTGTACTGTCCTAGTCTCACTCTGTGCCAGAAAAGAATTTCTCATAAATAGAGTTTTTCACAAATAGAATCACTGAAATGTTTTTTTTAGACGCTTTATTAATGCTGAACTGTGAGGCAATGCATTGACCCAGTCTGTGAGATCCCACCTAATTTGTATCTGTTTAAATGTGTGTAGGAGAACATTATCTTGGAGCAAGTAAATCCTCCAGACAGGTCCTCAGCTACACTGAGTAACTCCAGCACAGAAATCACTTCTCTTCCTGACAAACTGCGCCTCTGAAGACCGAGGACAAGCTGAAGGATTTAGTATTTTAAAATTTGAGAAACCACAGAGATAAAAGTAAAAAGCTTCATTATCCAAAGTGCCTCTGCCCAACTTGGCACCTGTGGGAGTCCAGGAAAATGCTCCTATGAATGTCACTTTAGAGTCTTACAGCATTTCTTTCCAGAAGGGTCTCCCCCAACAGGAAAAAGGAATTCTTCAGCATTCAACAACATCATGTTTCTGATATGCTAACTTTTAAAATGCTGTTTCCCTTTCTATAAATTCTATTTAAATACAAACTCTTTTTAATTTTTTTTAATTTCCTATCACAAATGAAACTAACAGACTTTCTACTTATAAATCTGAGTTAATTAAATTGAAGTATGCCAGTGTAAGCAATCTCTTTTTAAATACAGACTCTTTGGTTCCTGAAAATCCCTCTTACTTGGAATAACTGCTGTTACTTCAAAGCATCCAGTGAAAACCGAGGGCTCTTTCATTTTTTAATAAAGAGATTTTCTGGTCCAAGGGGGCACACCTGATATGGTTTGCATCCAAAGCAAGTGGTCTGTAATAAGTGGCCCAATGAAAGTTTAAGCTTGCTTTCAAGGGTCATCAGCTTTTCTGACTGTTACTTGATCTGTTTAGAACTGGCTAATTTGTTAATCAGAGCACAGCTTCAGACTTGCTGTGATCACCTCCTTAATGCTGTTTTCACACACTGATAATTAAAGCAAAAATCCTATACAAAATTGTCATATGCTTTTCTGAAAACACAAAATACATCAGCACCTGGTGGAGTATTAAATCATGCTCCAGATGTCAGAAGTTTGTTCTGTTCATACAGGGATTTAAAACTCATTTTCTCTGCTATTTTGCACCAAGGGTTTTCCTTTTCCTCTTACATCCTACCTATCAGTTGAGTTGATTTTCATCCCTCACTGCTTTATGGCTGCATGTTCTAGTGGGATTAGCCCCTATTCAGATGGTGAATAATGCAAAACAGACTTACCATCCTCTCTGTATCATAAAGCTGGGCAGTTTGGTGGCAGAAAACACTGGATCTCAAAATGATACAGACTTTAAGGGTTTCTCTGCATGGAAAAGTCTCCATGATATAATCTGAATCAGTCTTTTGGAAAAAAAAAAAAAAAAACAGAGTTAATTGGTGCCAAACATCAATTTCCAAACTAAACTTTAGTTTAGTTGAATCCTTTCCTAAGAACTTCACATTAAATAAAAATACTCCAATCTCCAATGAAAAGAACCCCACACTGGTTTTTACTCAAGATTTCCTAGAAGAATTTAAGTTGTGCCAGGCCAATGTTCTCATATAAACTGTTTTTTCTATTACAATATGGACTGTATGTGTAGGGAAAATAGAGTGAAAATACAGGAATGCAAAATGCATGTCAGCTGGGAAATAAGTGACCTGCTTGGAAGAATATTTATGTGTTTTCTCCTGACTTGGCTTGGGGAGGAAAACAAAACATCAGCTGTGAGCAGGATATTTCTGCCACTGAAAATC